>CAUYQU010022469.1:0-32345 GCA_963574635.1 Cheracebus regulus
CTTCCTCTTTCTCTTTCATTTTTCTTTCTTTTGCTGTTTCTTTCTTTCTCCTTTTCTCTCTTTTTCTAAAATCTCTTCCTCTTCCTTTCTCTCTTTCATTCTTTTTATTCTAAAAAAAAAAAAAAAAATTCCTGATACCTTTAACATTTATAATATAAAATTTCTAACTGCAGTTTTATCTTGCAAAAAGAAAAAAGGGGGGGTGAAGATATGAAGTACATTCCCTTAGTTATCATGGTTATACAGTTTAAGAATATACCTTAAAGGGTTTTTTCATATTAGCATGATTAGTAATACTTCAGCTTAGTTCTCATCAGAAATTATTAAACATTATTTTTCTATTCTTCATTTTTACAAAAGAATGAAAATGTAGCATGTTCTAAAGGAGAAAAAACTCTAGGGACAATCTGTTAATAAAATTTTAATTAATCAATTTATTCATTAATTCACCAAAGATTTAAATGTCTCCTATTTGCCAGGTACCAGGCTGGGAAATGGGAATAAAGGAACAAATAAGACTCAGTCTCAAGGAGTTCAAATAGCAACTGAGAAAATAAAAGTAAACTGTAATACAACTACAATAGGTCAGCATCAGAAATATATGTCAAGTGTCATGAAAGCAAATTAGTTACTGCTGCGTAAGGGGGCTGAGAGAGACTTGAGAGAAGATGGAAACTAAGGACAAGTGGATGGAGAGAAGGCACATTCCAGCCATTAGCTAAGGCAGAGACATTTGAGTATAGACAGGACTAGAAAACAGCAAACAGCTAACTGTGGGAAGAGCTGAGGATGATTCAAGAGTTTGTAGAAACTGAGGCTGGATGAGCAGCTTAGGGTCAGAGGGAACGCAGCAGGCATGTTTAGCAGACTGTCTTCAGTCTACAGGCAAAAAGAGTCCATCTCTTAATGGTTTAAACAAGGAGAAGAACTTGGGAAATGGATTTGGGAAAGATCATTCCAGGGACAATAATGGAAGATTCATCCATCCATTTATTTAACAGATACTTGTAGAATAAATTGCTAATCTCTAACTTTGTACCCTATATTATTCCCAGTAGAATACTACAGTAAGAATTCCATGCAAAGCAGGAATACCTACTGTGTGAAGTTCCAGATGCTGGGGAGACTACAGGGAACAAAGCAAAAAACCTTGCAATCCTAGAACTGAAATCCGAGTGAAGGAAGATAGACAACAAAGAAATAAGTGAGTAAAACATATATTATGTCAAAGAGTAAGAAGTCCTATAAAGAACCTTAAAGCAGAAAGAGGGAGAGAAATAAAATGGGATAGAATTTTGATTCTAGAGTGCTTTTAGAAAAGCCTCACAGAAAAGGCGACCACCTAAGCAAATCCCACAAAGGAAAGTGAATAAACATGCAGCTATCCAGGGAAGAATAATCTAGGCAGAGGAAACACCAACTGGCAAAGGCCTTGGGGCAGGCATGAGTACGTTTAAGGAACCACAAAGACACCAGTGTAGCTAAAAACAATGGGTAAAGGAGAAAGTTTTTGGAGATGAGGTCCCAGAGAGGTAATAAACAGGGTACCTGTGACAGCTAGAAAGTTACCACCCTAATCCCCCAAAATATTCACATCCTAATCTCTGGAAACTGTCAATGTTACTTTCTATGGCAAAATTGACTTTGCAGATAAAATTAAGATAAGGATTTTGAGATGTGGAGATTATGCTGCATTATGTTTGTGGACCCTCAATGCAATCTTATATGTGCCTGAATGAGAAAGAAAGAGGGAGATTTGACACAAACACAGGGGAGAAGGTGATGTAAAGATGAAGGCAGGGTTGATACAGTGAGTCCACTAGTAAAGAAATGCTGGCAACCACCAAAACCCAGAAGAAGCAAGGAATAGATTCTCCCCTGGAGCCTCCGAGGGAATACAGCTCAGACATACTGATTTGAGACTTTTGATTCTGGCTCAGTCATACTGATTTGACACTTTTGTTGTCCAGATAAAAAGAAAATAAATTTCTATTATCTTAAGCCACTGACTTATGGTAATTTGTTACACAGCAACAGGAAATTACTAGAGTCATATAATGAATGAATTATTGGTAAAGAAGGCAGTCAAGGGGATATAATACTCTAAGAAACATTATGAAATGCACTACTAGGATAGTTACTGACAATAGATAAAAGCAGATGAGACATAAATTTGCTAAATTGGTGAGATTTGCTTTCAGATTAAGTTAAGATAGCAAGAAAGCAAGAAATCAACAATGATGTTAAGGTTTCTAATTCAGGTAATTTGGCAGATAGATTATTAACAAAACCAGGAAATTAAATCAAGAATAGGAACAGATTTAAAGTGGAAAGACAGTTTAGTTGTACAAGATAATGTGACTTTGCAATAATCTCAGAATATTCTGGTGAAAAGTGAAAGAAATTAACATTTAGCAAGCAGTTACTAAGAAGGAGATTCTTTACACCCATTTTTATGTTTAATCATTGAGACCATTTTATGAGTTAGATTGTACTGTTCTGATTTTACAGATGAGAACATTGAAACACAGAGTGAAATAGTGACAGCCTTTATCTTTCTCACATGCCATCCAGGAATGGAAATACAAGTCAATCAGAAATGAAAGGTTAGAAGCTGAAGATAAAGATGCAGGCATTAACTTGTAGTGAGTACTTGAAGTCATAAGACTAGATAACACTGCTCAGCATAGGAGACAGAGGGGACAGAGCAGAACCCCAAAGAACATCAAGCGTTTCTCTGGAGCTACAAGTTGCTTTCTATAACATCAGCTAGGAGGAGCTGGAAGAAATGTTAAAATCACTGAAATCAGAGTAAAACATATGCATAGAACAAAGGCATAGCAGAAGGGATTCTGAAAAATAAAATACTAGCTTAAAAAATAGATTTTAAGTACTGAATTCTAAGAAAAGAAACCCAACAGCATATTAACAATAGAAAATCCTGTGGAAAAAAGCCTAGACTTACCGTTGGATCCTGTGTTTCTCTGAGTTTGTGTGTAAATGATAATAATTTATCCAGAGCTTCCTGAGGTACATTTGGGACCTATTTTATGAGAGAGTTGAGGAAAAACAGAAAGAATAAATTGTGATATCTGATTAATCAATCAGAAATTATGACTACTTAGCGAATTAAATTTTTAGAAAGGTCACTGATTGTTGGTTACATGTTTAACTTATGGATAAAGTTGCTTATTCAACCTTTTAGGAAACATTGAAACCCCTACTTTCTCTTTAAGAATTGAGTAACTTAAACCAAGACACTCTTCTCCCTATACAATTCTATCACCAAGATAAAACTGAAGGGAGCCTTTACCACAATTTAAAACTGGCCTATAGTGTACCCATAAAGAACTTTTCATGTGTCATTTCCTATTTTGTTAGTTTCAGAATGATATTTTAAGTACTAATTAGGTGTTTTCTTACTGAAACCAAGTTCCTTTATTTAGCAGCAATTTTACATACATATCTAAGTGATATAAGGTACATTTATTTAAAGAATGGATACTCAAGGTGTCCATTTTTACAAAAACATGTAGAACACATACTTGAGAGGTATGATCAACATATCAATGAACTCAGAAGAGCAGTTGCTCAAATAACACCCATTGATTGCTTTTAACTATCCAAACTTTAATTAAGTACTTGATTAAGCTACAAGTAATTTTTATTTCAGCAATAATAAATGTAAGGTTTTAATCTTAAAAGATTAAAAAACAAGATATTAAAACAATGACTAGGACAATATGTCCATTTTAAAAATATACTGCTCAGGGTTTCATTGGTCATTTAAGTAATTAGAATTTTTCAAAATGCTAAATCCTAGCCCATATAGACTTTATTTCATTTATTCTTTAAATCAATCCTATGATATAATAAATAGTATTATCCCCATTTTTAGATGAGGAAACTATGAGTGAGTAATTTACTCAAGATCTGGAAGCTAATAAGTAGTGGATTTGACACTGAGACAAGTTATCAAACTCTAAAACCTAAGCCCTTATTTACAACCATGCTTACAAGACCCAAAATTAATCAGTTCATTCGGATGTTCCAAAGGGAATAAATGCATTTAAATAGAAAGTTAATAATTAGTGATCTAGAACAGCACTGTTTAATAGAACATTCTATAATGATGAACATTGTATTTATGCTGTTTAATACGGTAGCCAAAAGCTCCCATGTGGATACTGAGTACATGAAAAGTGACTGAGAAACTGAATTTCCTTTTTTTTTTTGAGACAGAGTCTCTTTCTGTCGCCCAGGCTGGAGTGCAGTGGCGCGATCTCAGCTCACTGCAACCTCCACCTCCTGGGTTCAAGCAATTCTTCTGCCTCAGCCTCCTGAGTAGCTGGCATTACAGGTGCGTAACACCACACCCAGTTAATTTTTTGTATTTTTAGTAGAGATGGGGTTTCACATGTTGGCCAGGCTGGTCTCAAATTTCTGACCTCAGGTGATCTGCTCACCTTGGCCTCCCAAAGTGCTGGGATTACAGGTGTGAGCCACCACTCCAGGCCAAATTTTTTAAAAAATTAATTTAACGTGGCCAGTTGCAGTGGCTCATGTCTGTAATCCCAGCACTTTGGGAGGCCAAGGCAGGCAGATCAATTGAGGTCAGGAGTTTGAGACCAGCCTGGCCAACATGTGAAACCTTGTCATCTGTACTAAAAAAAATTAGCCAGGCATGGTGGCACGTACCTGAAGTCCCAGCTACTCAGGAAGCTGAGGCAAGAGAATCATTTGAACTCAGGAGGCAGAGGCTGCAGTGAGCTGAGATCATACCTCTCCAGCCTGGGCAACATGAGCAAAACTCTGTCTCAAAATAATAATAATAATAATAATAATAATAATAATAATAATAATTTAACAGGCCTAGTGCTACTACATTGAAGAATGCAGTTTTAAAACTCCAAAAGCACTAAACTCAATGCTTAAGGCACACAGTGAAATAATGGATCACATACACTGGAAGCCATCAAAAGACTAATCAGGTAAGTACAGGATACATTACAGTCTTGAGGGACCAGGACTACTTAGTATTTACGTATTGGGTCTCCCTTTATGGTAGGAACTTAAAATAGTCACCTTTGACTAAACAAATTTAAGAAATTTAAGAAAAGGAATTCCAAAATGGCCTCCACCTGAGGAAAGAAGAGAGACAGGTCACATCTGTGGTTCTTAGAGTGTCAGGGTCCCAGACCAGCAGCACCAGTATCACCTGAGAACTCGTTAGAAATACAAATTTTAATATGCCATCCCAGATCTATTGGCTCGAAAACTATGGAGATGCGGCCCAGAAACCTGAGTTTTACCAAGTCCTCCAGATGATGCTGAAAAAATGTGGAAGTTGGAGAACCACTGACTTTCACCACTGTATGAGAAAATTTGGGAGTAAGTGGGAAGAAAAAGCTAAAAATATTTAACTACTTTAGCAGGTATCAGAGTGCCTTGAAAAGAGAACAGCTCTAGAAAATAGGCTAAGATCAGCTTTCTTCTTACCATTTCCTTAATCACTTGGATTTCTTCACCTTTGACAAGTGGTTTCACATAATGGAAAAAGAACATGGTTAAGAATTCTGGTCCCAGCCACTGGTGTGTTGTGCTTCCAAGAATGGGGGGTTCTGCCAAGGCAATGATTCTGAAGGAGGGATGGATAGGAAAAATGTATCTAAAATAGGGGGGAAAAAAATGAAAAAAACATATCTTTCATGTAGGAAATCAGATCATGGTAACTAAAGCCTAGGCAATATTAGGGTTATCATGCTGTTAATAATGTCAATGTTATTATCCAAAGAGTTAGCTTTGAAAGAAAGAAAAAAAGGACATTCTAAGAACCTAAGATCAAAACAATCACCTACTGCTAGTAAATGTTGTACAATAACCACTCATAAAACTCCAGCCCTGGCACAAACCACTGCTTTTGATATGCTGTTATGCCTGCAACATATTTTCTCCATAGTATCTTGAAATAAAATCTCATCCAGTTCACATTCATTATAGAGATTGTCTTTATTCATTTAAAACCCCTTCAAAATATCCTATCTCGCAAGGAATTCACTCTATGTCAATCATAAAGACCAAGAAGCACAATTCAGGATGAGGAGATTTTACGGTACAGAAAATGTAAGAAGCATAAAGGGTTAGATTGAATTTAAAATTTACATTGGGAATAAGAACACTTAAGTGTTAAAAAAAGCAGAGAAAATAAAACCTTTATAGAATTCACCCTTTTGCCATTTTTATTTTTGAGATGGGGTGTCGCTCCGTCGCCAGGCTGGAGTGCAGTGGTGCCATCTCAGCTCACTGCAACCTCTGCCTCCCAGGTTCAAGTGATTCTACTGCCTCAGCCTCCCCAGTAGCTGGGACTACAGGCCCGTACCACCACACCTAGCTAATATTTGTGTTTTTTAGTAGAGACAGGGTTTCATGATGTTGGCCAGGATGGTCTCAACGTTTTGACCTCGTGATCTACCCGCCTCGGCCTCCCAAAGTGCTGGGATTACAGGCATGAGCCACTGCATCCAGCCCCTTTTGCCATTTTAATAGGGAATGTTATTATTTTAAAGCGATCTCTTTTAAAAATCTCTGCTAGGAAACATGAGGAAGCATGTAAATTTTCTAGGACCCACAGAGGAGTAAGATAAGACCTCCTTTGGTTTGTAAAATTACTTCAGCTATATTTGGAAGAACTAGAAACCCCATATTAGGATCTAATTATGTGGATAATATTGTCAGTTCTTATCAATTCTACTCAAAAACCTACAGAAATACGCTTTTTGAGGGTAATACGGTTCTTGCTAAGAGAAAGGAGAGAGGAAATGTAAACACATGCCAAGAGCTTCAGAAAAACAAAAAATATAGGTACATAACTGGCATTTCAGCATTAACTATAACATTATATTAGAACCCAAAAGTTAAGTGACTAAGCAACTAGAATACCAGGAGGTAGAACACAGTGGAAAGAATCAGATTTGTCCTCTGAAGAGTTAAGACCAAGTACCATCAATACAACAGGCAGGTCTACCAAGTCCCTGGCTGAGTGATCTGTAATTTTAGAGGCCACATCATCATTTGAAGACAAGGGGAAACCAATCTCTAAAAATTGGTCACATGAAAGGCCTAGATGAAATGGATTCACAAAAGCTACCAGATATTGTTTCACTTCTCTATGTAGAAAGAAAAAGACTTATTTGCAGATGTTTTGGCAGGGCGTGGGGGAGTGATTTGTCCAAAAGAGTTGTTCTGGAAAAAGAAGAAAGGATAACAACATGGACAGTGCCTGAAAGTCCAGAGGATAGCATAGTCGCTCAAGATTGCTAGTAATTAGATAGCCACGTGACAGAAATTGGACACAGAAAATCCTGTGATGGGAAAGCTAAAGAGGGAGGATATTCCATTTTCCACTTATGCTAAGTGGTTTGCTGTAATCTAGAAAACTCCCATAAAGCCTAGCAACAGATGTGGGATGTATCCTTGATTTTCCTCTCTCCTAGTTAGGGCAACAAAAGGTAGAAGAGACAGAGCCTAGTTTGGCTATACAAAATCAAAACTACAGATGTAGTTTCTCACTTAAGATAGTGAAGGATACCAAATCAGGGAATAAACAAAGTCAAAATACAACAGGCAAGCCAAAAGAGGAAGCCTAATTTATATCCTTAAACCAGCAGGTCAAGAAGCCAGGTACCACAGTGAAGCTGTAAAATTAGGGCTAAAAGAGCAACTAAAATGAGAGCATACTAAATGGTTTAAATTTGAAGGTGATGGTCACTTACTGGCACATATATTGTCAGTAACTTGCTTTTTAGTATTGACTCTAGCAGGGTACTTGAGTAAGTTGGCCAAATTTGAAGGCAGTTTCTAAGACAGCTGATATGTTAGGCAGAGAAATATGTAATGATTATAAAAACAGTCACCAAACTACTGAATAACAGGATGAGAAGGGCCTTTTTGTTTGCTAGGTTCTTCCCAAAGGCTTCCTTATGTACAAATAGGTTACATGGGAAATCATTTCCTGATTATGCTAGCTAAGTTCCCCAAGTCTGAAAGTTAGAGAGCAGAGGATCTGCTGTGTACTTTAGGGTGATGTGAGAAACTGGCAGGTAATACAAAGACTGAAGAAGTAATATATAATCAAAAATTGGGAGATAAGTGCCATTCAAATGTAAAATTAAGGTTAGGTTTAATTATACTAAAATTTTAGCAACAACAAAACAATAAATAAAACTACAGATATGGCTTAATTTCAGATAAAAAGACATCATTTCTTAAAGATTACAGATTTAGAGAGCAAAAACTGTGTTTAAAAAGTTTTTAAAATAAAGATATTGAGGTCAAATATGTTTATGGGCACAAGTAACTTTCTATAAAGTACTTTCTGATGCTTCTTAGCAGTAAAAAGGAACAAACTATCAATGTACATAATAACATGGGTGATCTCAAAACATTCAAGCAATGTGAAAAAAGCCGGACAAAAAGAGCACATACTGTGTGATTCCATTTATATCAAACTCTAGAAAATATGAGCTATATATAATGACCAGAAGCAGAACTCTGGGGATGAGAGAGGAGGGTAAGAAGGGGCAGGAGGGAGAAATGACAAAGGGGTCTTGAGGATACTTTGAGGATTATAGATACATTCATTATCTTGATACTGGTGATGGTTTCACAGATATTTGTAAATGTAAAAAAGTATCAAACTGTGCACTTCAAATATGCACAGTATTATATGTCAATCATACCTCAACAGAGCTTTTAATAAAACAAAAAAATACTTCAAAAATCTCCAGTTTTTAAATGGAATCCTATGGTACATTTTCACTGAATTTGTATACTGGAGGACTTGAAAGAATAATATGGAAGGTTTCTATAAAGACATCAATCATGAAATAGAACAGATGTTATACTTAGTTTTCATACTCCAATACATATGTTCCAATTTAGAACCTAGAGTTATACAGTTCTGTACACAGACATTTCCCCCTTTTCTTGTACAGTGTAGCAAATTGCATGAACACGTTCCTTATACATCTTTATACCACCCAAGGTCTAGTGTAATACTAGGAAGACAGCAAATGCTAAGTAAATAAATGTATACTGCTATTGTTAATGACCATCACTGCTATTAATTTTTTGAAGACCTTTGATGGGAACGACAAACAAAGGTAAGTGATAAGAACTGAACTTATGGTGTCCCAGCCAAAAGTCAGTCAAACTTGGTCCTGAATAAATACACAAGAAGAGGTACATCCTCTGAATCAAAACGACAAACTCAAAACATAAAACACTAAATGACTGTATCATTGACAGGCAAAGGGTTTGAAATGGTTCCTTGACCATAAAAACGTTCAGAAAAATGTATTTTCAAAATCAGAACTTCCTTAAGGCTTTTTGGTTTGAAAATCAAACACAATGACTTGGGCATAAAATCCTGGATCTATCTAGAATATTTTAAATGCTGGCAAAGAAATACTAAAATTTCTAGGAAGCTAGGAGATAGTGCTCGGATCCTGTCTTCAAATATGGGTAAGAGTAAAAGGGTTCAGAGAATATAACTGATCCAGGATTGTGTTCAAATGTCCAATTATGTTCACCACTAAGAATGAGAGATTATAAACTGTTTTCAGTGTTCAATAGTAACAAATATAAATAAAATATTCAATAAAAATGCAAAAATATTAGAATACATATAAGTACATCTAGATTAGGCCACTAATCTTTACTGTTTCCCCAAGATAACCAGAAGCCCTTTCTTGGCAATATAAACTGTTAATAACAGAAACTCTCATCACCCTCATTTATGCTCTGGTCAACAGCAGGAAAAGACATATTTAGCATCCTATAGTATTTATACTCCCCCTTTCCCCAAAGAAGTTTTTCTCATCAAGGACAGAGTTCTATTTTGGTCTCTACTTCCTGAGGGAAATGCAGGCATAGTATCTGGTGTATGTGGCCATCACACTATTTCTAACTACCACATCCACAGCATTCCTGGTGTCTTGTAACACGGAAAAAGAAGCCTTTAACCCTTCTAAGACCATGTTAGGCATGTGATTACCTGCAGAAAATATAAAAGCCTACAGAGCACTCTGGAAATGATTAAGATGTATAATCTTAGTGAAGAATTACTATACAATGAAGGTTGGCAAAGCAGTCAAATATAATTGTTTAGAAACTGGGTTTCACATTATGAAGCTGAAAGGGTTGGTAGCCCACTGCCAGCAGCCATTAGTTATGAGGCCCTTTGTTAATAGACTTTATCATTAAAAGGCATCAAAGTATTACTAGGTTCACATAAGGAAACATTGTTAGCTCAGTCAACTAAAACTGGATTAATAGGATTATCTTACCCACAAGGCTCAACATATGTCTAAATAATGATACAAGCAAAAAGACCAGAGGAGACTGGGTAAGTGGGAGTGGAGTGAGATCTAAGATGATGCAGGAGCTACCAGTATAAAGAGCCACAAGCATAGATTACAGTTCATCAGAATATGGGAGAAACATGAAACTGACAGAAGGGCCAGGAGCAGTGGCTCACACCTATACTGCCAGCACTTAGGGAGGCCAAGGCAGGAAGATCCCTGAGGCCAGCAGTTTAAGACATGACTCAGCAACACAGTGAGAACTCTACAAAAAAAAAAAAAAAAAAAAGGTGGAGGAACAAAACGAGTCTGGTGATGCACAATTGTAGTCCCAGTTACTTGGGAGGTTAAGGTGGGAGAATGGTTTGAGCTCAGGAGTTCAGGGCTGCAGTGAGCCAAGATCATGCCACTGCACTCCAATCTGGGTGTTAGAATACGACCCAGTCTCAAAAACAGACAAAAAGAAAAAAAAATAAATTGATAGAAGATGGAATTGATAAATACCAGATGTGCCTGAATGTGCTGAGGGGAGATTTAGATAATAAGGGAAGTGTTTAGGATTAAAAATAAAGCTATATATATATATATATATATATATATATATATATATACATATTTTATATATATAGTTCTTCAGTTGTCATAATATAAGCATTGAATAAAGTTTTAAACTAAAATTATTATATAACTCTTTAGGAAGAATGAGGGATAGAAGTGTGCATGTGTAATGAGACAAGAGGTGGTGAAAGAGCTAAACATTAATCTTCCATGTAGAAATCAATAGATTATTTCTAACACTAAAAATAAGGAAATATCAATGGAAATATATTGTTTAGTGACATGGAGGTAAATACCAAAAGAAAGACCTAAAAGTTGAAAGTAGTCACTTCTAGGAAGTAAGAAGTGAGAAACGGGAGACTGTCAATGAACCAATGAAAGGGGATGGTATTTTTTATAAAATACTTAGAAAAACTATCTGGCTGTAGTTCTAGATCCTTGAGGAGGAATCATCACACTGTCTTCCACAATGGTTGAACTAATTTACACTCCCACCAACAGTGTAAAAATGTTCCTATTTCTCCACATACCATTTGACGCAGCAATCCCATTACAGGGTATATACTCAAATGATTATAAATCATTCTATTATAAAGACACATGCATATGTATGATTATTGTGGCACTGTTCACAATAGCAAAGACTTGGAACCAACCCAAATGCCCATCAATGATAGACTGGATTTAAAAAATATGGCATATGTACACCATGAAATACTATGCAACCATTAAAAAGGATGCATTCATGCCCTTTGCAGGGACATGGATGAAGCTGGAAACCATCATTCTCAGCAAACTGACACAAGAACAGAAAACTAACCACCACATGTTCTCACTCATAAGTGGGTGTTGAACAGTGAGAACAGATGGACACAGGGAGGGGAACATCAAACTCTGGGGCCTGTCAGGGGGTGGAGAGGGGCTAGCAGAGGAATAGCAGGGGGTTGGGGGATAGGGGAGGGATAACATTAGGAAAAATACCTAATGTAGGTGACAGGGTGATGGATGTAGCAAACCACCATGGCACGTGTATACCTATGTAACAAACCTGCATGTACTGCACATGTATCCCAGAACTTAAAGTATAATAATAATAATAATAATAATAAAGAAAAACTATCTGGCTCAAGTTTCATGAATGTTTAACTGTGGTAAAAAATCAAATGAAAAAAATTTTTAAAGCAAGTGAAGGAAAGAAAGCATTGCTATGATCTCTCTCCATTTTATTCCAGTGACCTCTGGAGATAGAGCTGAGCCTAGTTTGTATTCACTGGGAAGACACAAATCCATAGTGATGAAGGTGGAAAACTTTGAGAAGAAAGTACTATTAACTACTCTGGGCCAAACCCTGAACATTATGCTCAGGGCCACCCTGTTCCTGAAAGTATTTTCATTTGTAAAACTGCCTGTGACCATTAGAGAATTCGGGTATTTTTCATAGAAAAGGGCTGTTATTTCCTGGATATTTGGAGATAAGTACAATGCTTCTGATGTCCTAAGAGAAACTGCCAGGGAGACATGCTGTGAGCTATTGCAAAATTGCTTTGATTCATCCTTCTGAAAATATAAACTGTTCCCTGACCCATGATTCACATGCAATAATGTGCAAAAGCTGACTGCTGTAAACTGAAGGTATGATATGTGAAGGGTCTCTAACTTGCTTCCCTAAACACTCAACCAACAATTTACCAGTCTAGGATAATTTGACAATGTATACCTAAGAAGTATAAGCAGCTGTGTAGTCAAGTGAATTTTTTTTAGTGACTTGTATAGAGATAGGAAGAAATTTAACATTTCCCCTCTTGGAAAAAAATTCCAAGAAATTTTTAAACAAATTTCTTCTAAAAATATAAACAATAATACACTTAATTATCTTTTATGGGATTTTAATGTTTTAAATATGGCAGTAAACCCTTTGAGCAGTGAGACAGCTTTAAATAAACAGAGTCAGATTAAGTAATGAAGAGTTCCTCTGTATGCCAATCTCTAATTCTGTTAAAATATCCATGGAAATGCAGCAAGATAGAAAATAACATATGTCAAACTTCATTCTGTATAGTATGCAGCTGAAAAAAATATTTTACTTCGAGCTTTTTATTTTGAAATTTTTTTAACTCATAGAAAATGCCAAAGAATAGACTACAAATACCCATATATCATTCACCCAGATATTGCCAACTGTTAAGATTTTACAACATTTGGGTTCTCACTCTCACTTGTTTTTTCTCTCTCTTTCTCTGTGGTACGTCTGTACACACACACGTCTTTTTTTCTGAAATATTTGGAAGTTGTAGACTTTTATTTTACTTTATGCCTTAAGTATCTCAAGATAGGAATATTCTCCTTCATAACCACAATACCATTATGATTCTTAAGGAAATTAATAATTCAATAATATCACATAACATAGTCTATGTTTGAACTTTTCTGCTTTTAATAGCTGTTTTTATTTTGTTTTCTTCCTCCAGAATCCAGTCAAGTCTCATCACTGCATGTGGTTGTTACATCTCTACAAGCAATGTTTAAATAAGCTACAATGGGTAACCTGGCATCAGGTGGCATACTCTAATAATACTGATGACTTCCTTGGAGGATGAGCCCAGTAAATTATGGGCCCAACTTTAGTTTTGTTGAGAGAATACAAAATATGAGGTCAAAACTGAATTGATAGGGCAAGAGAGGAAGATTACCTTCTTAAAACCAATGTTCTTTTTTGTTTGTTTGTTTGTTTGTTTTAGACAGAGTTTCGCTCTTGTTGCCCAGGCTGGAGCTCAATCTTGGCTCACTGCAACCTCCGTCTCCCAGGTTCAAGTGATTATCCTGCCTCCGCCTCCCAAGTAGCTGAGATAACAGGTGTGTGTCACCACGCCCAGCTAATTTTTCTGTATTACTAGATGGGGTTTCACCATGTTGGCCAGGCTAGTCTCAAACTCCTGATCTCAGGTGATCAACCTGCCTCAGCCTCCGACAGTGCTGGGATTATAGGTATGAACCACTGTACCTGGCCAAAACCAATGCTCTTATAAAACGTTTAAACACTTATTTAAAAGTAAGGCTGAAAAGTAAAACCACAATGAGATACCACCTTACTCCTGCAATAATGGCCATAATTAAAAAGTCAAAAAATAATAGATGTTGGCATAGATGTGGTGAAAAGGGAACACTTTTACACTGCTGGTGGGAATGTAAATTATTACAACCACTATGGAAAACAGTATGGAGAGTCCTTAAAGAACTAAAAGTAGAACTACCATTCAATCCAACAATCCCTCTGCTGGACATCTACCAAAAAGAAAAGATGTCATTATATGAAAAGGACACATGCACACGCATGTTAATCGCAACACAATTCACAATTGAAAAGAAATGGAACCAACCTAAGTGCCTATCAACTAACAAGTGAATAAAGAAAATGTGGTATATATACACCATGGAATACTATCAGCCATAAAAAGGAGTGAAATAATATCTTTTGCAGCAACTTGGATGGAGCTGGAGGCCATCATTCTAAGTGAAGTAACTCAGGAATGGAAAACTAAATATCGCATGTCATCACTTACAAGTGGGAACTAAGCTATGAGAACACAAAGGCTTAAGAATGATATGATGGACTTTTGGAACTCAGAGGCAAAGAAGCTTGGTGGAGGGGGTGAGGGATAAAAGAGTATATATTGGGTACACTGCTTGGGTGACAGGTATACTAAAATCTCAGAAATCACCACTGAAGAATTTATCCATGTAACCACAAACCAACTGTGCCCCAAAAACTATTGAAATAAAAAAACAAATCACTGTCCTATTAACAACAAAAAAGCAAATAAAACAGTTGATTAGGTTTAAAAAAAAAAAAAAGTAAGGCTGAGAGTGGAGAGTGCACCTTGGAGAACAACTTCAAGTTTTGAGAAATGTCAAACTAGTGGCATATCCAGGACATCAAATTACTAAACTGTTCAAAGTTGTCTTGGCATTACTCTAGGTTTGGAAAAATAATAAACAGTATTATTTTTAACTTAACAATAAATTAACAATAAGAGTAATGGACCCCAAATTACCTCTTCTGTAGCTGTTCATCAGACATTTGCAGCTCCTCTTTTAAACGCATATATCTGTCTTCTCTCAGCAGCCTAGAACCATCATAGAGGCTTAACTCTCGATCATGTATTAATCTAACAGATAAGAAAAAAGTCCAAAAATAGATTAATCCATTTTGAACGCTGAAGGTTTCAGAGGCAGAATCAGTTACTCAACAGTCTATTATTGCTGGCAATTGAGTCTAATAATTTTGTTAGATGGACCTTTCAAAATTTCAAATTGACTAAGTACTGTTACACTTGGAAAAACTGTTGGTTTCTCTACTGGAGGGCAGTAGTCATAAATACTTGATAGGGATATGAAAGAGGGGGAAGAGGGAAAAAAAGAAAGAAAGAGGAGGGAGAGGAAAAGAAACAGCTGAATGAGTGTCTCAGGATAACCACAAGGTATATATTCATAAACAAGGCAGGTAGAACTCTCGAGTCTAAAGTAACTCTGTATTGCATCAAAATATTTCTATCTTTGGAATTACAAGATTTAAAATTGTCAAAAATCTTTATAATGAAATAACTGCATTGCTTTTCATATGGCAACTCTGATGGTGACCTAACCATCCATATCACGTATAGCATAGTCTTCCAGATGTTGCAATGGCTGAAAAGCACTGTTCTATATCTCACACCAACCCCTAAGTCTCCTGGTGGCCACAATAGAGTTAGCCTACATAGCCTCCATTCTATAAGTACTGAAGGGAGGAGAGGCTGTATAATGCATAGGGTAGGAGCACGGGCAGTGGAACCATTCAGACTTGGGTTCAACTCTAGCTGTGCACCTTATTAGCTGAATGACTGAAGAGAGGGCGAATGATTCTCTCTCTCTAAACTCTCATCTTCTGTAACATTAAGGCAACAAATCACAACTTCACAATATTAATGTGAAAATTAAATGGCTAATGTAAAATGGATGCTTAATATAGTTGTTCTCAATCTTGAATGTACATTAGAATCTTCTGGGAAGAGTTTAAAAATGCCAATTTTCAGTCCTTCACCTAGACAAATTACATCAGAAAATTCTGATGGTGAAGCCCAGCCATCAGTATTTTAAAAATTCCCTTCTTGCAAGGTGATTCCAAGGTTGAGAACCTGAGAAGCACTGGGTTAACACAATGCCCAGCACAGGGTATGTACTCAATTAATGGTAATAGCTGCTTCTATTATTACTTCTTGCAAACATGCAAGAAATAGATAATAAAACAGGACTATTATCATGTCTGCAGTTGTCTGCTTGCGAGAAAAAAATACTGTAAATCTATGGAATGTTTATGGTAAATCACTGAAAATGTGTGACTATTTTTAAATGCTCTAAAATCTAATCAGAATTAACCATGTATTTAGAATCTTTAATTACATTCAGTATCTGCATCACTTCAAGGAAAGAAAAAACTCTGAGTGGTTAGTTGAGAAAATGGCTTATTCTACTTATTTAACCTTTCCTTATGAGTCAAAGTTAAAAATCAAACGTCTACAAGTTTAGAGAACCAAAATAAATAAAACATATCATATTATTAATCTCCTAAAATGACACAGAATGGGAATATTTTCTATAAAAATTACACATGACGAGTATTCTCTCAACAAATAGAGAAGTTTTAGGAATGTGTGGAAATTTTTCCCACCTAAACCAAAATAAGAAAACAATAGTTAAAAAAGTGTTCAAATTTACAACAAAGTGAGCTTTTATAGTCTATATAAAATATAATTTAAAAGCTATTATATATCTTATACACAAAATGATTTTTCTTTCTCAAAAAAAAAAAAAGATTCCAACAGTTAAGATCTATGATTCATAAGGAGTTTGTAAATAGTGAAGCTGTGACTCTCACAAATTGTAGAAACTTCAGCAGTGTGATATGCTGCATATATACACCTGTATATATAAACTCTTTCAAACTTACTACTGAAGAGCTTTCTTTTTGCAGCACCTACACACAGAATTTTGCTATGGCAGTGGCTTTTCGCAAAATGTTCACTATTTGGAGTTTTACTGCATTGTGTTTATAACAATTCTACTTGGTATGCAATCATGATTTTTCAGGATTTCTATAACCCAGTTTTTTAAAAAAAGAATGAGACAGTTTCATCTTTAATATGTAAGTCAGAGTGGGGTGTGTGTGTGTGTGTGTGTGTGTGTGTGTTTGGGAAATTTTTGTGACTCATACGCACCTTTGCAATACAGCAAGTGTGCCTGCATTTACCCGGTGAATGCCATCCAACAAGACCAGCTTGCCTTCCAGAGCAGCATTCACAAGGGGTGAGGATCGCCAGGCAGTATCTCCATTTGGAAGGGTGTACCTCTGCTGTAGCAGATCACGCGCAGTCATATCCTAAAACAAATCCCACAACCCACCAAACAATATGAGGAATTAATTTTTAAGATATGCAGGGTAGCTTACATGGCTTTATAGAGTCACCTCTCTCTGAACTTAACATTCCATATAACAACTGAGAAGTCATCTTCTCCAATCCCCATAAACAAATATCTTCAGAAAGCTGTTTCTGGTCATTTTAAGATTTTTTTTCTATTACTCATTACATAATATAGTAAGAATGAGAGGTTACTTTTTCCTTCTTCATATATAGCATTTTCTTCCTCTTCTAAAATGTTTGTTTACATAATGGCAGTAATTTCTACCTGAATAACAGAATTTAACTCAATCAGCTTTATTCCTGTATTTTCATATGCCAACTCTTATGGTGACCTAACCATCCATGTGTTGATTCAATTTTAAAATGAGAGATCATGCAAACTCAACATGGAGAGATATTTATCAATAATGTGCATTTTCTTGCAGTTGATGAGTTTTCCTGAAAAGCTATGCTAGGACCATCACAGTGACTCATTTTATTTAAGGAGGCTTCATAATGGAGAAAACTGAGGAGGACAGTCATCAGATGAGGTACAGGAATTGGGAAACAATAGCATAGCACTTACAAGCAATTTTCAAAGCACGCACACAATGTGCTAACAATAAAATAGTGTAACAGACTTAAGCAAACTATTAATAGTTGTAGCATATAATAGTTTACTGTAAAAAAATCTGGAGCTATATAATATGAACAATTTTTTCTTACATGTGCTAATATGGACAGTTTCTTTTCTATCACCTTCAGATACATTTTTTGCACTAATGGCAAACAAAAGTAAAACACATTTACAGTCATTTTTATCCAAACATTTAAAGTCTTTTGTAAATTCTTGGCTACACACTCCCAACTTTCAGCAAATAGAAAACTAATGAATTTGCTTTATATTCATAATGGCAATGAATCTGTATTGAAACCAAGATTAAAATTTAAGTCTTAATTATTTCAACCTTCTCACTATCAAGAAAGTACTGACTAAATGGCTATGATTAAAATTTCAAAAAACAACAGATGCTGGCAAGATCCTGTAGAAAAAGGAACACTTTTACACTGTTGGTGGGAGTGTAAATTAGTTCAACCATTGTGAAAGACAGTGTGGCAATTCCTAAAAGACCTAGAGGTAGAAATACCATTCAACCAGCAATCCCATTACTGGATATATACCCACAGGGATATAAATTGTTCTATTATAAAGATACATGAATACATATGTTCACTGCAGCACTATTCACAAGAGCAAAGACATGGAATCAACCTAAATGCCCATCAATGGTAGACTGGATAAAGAAAATGTGGTACATATACACAGCAGAATACTATGTAGCCTTAAAAAGGAACTATCACGTGTCCTTTGTAGGGACATGAATGGAGCTGAGGCCATTGTCCTCAGCAACTAACCAAGGAACAGAAAACCAAATACCATATGTTCTCACTTAGGAGGAAGTTGAATGATGAGAACACATGCAAACATGGTGGGGAATAACACATACTAGAGCCTGTCAGAGGGTGAAAGGTGGGAGGAGGGAGAGTATCAGGAAGAACAGCGAATGGATGGTGGGCCTAATACCTGGGTGATGGGATGTTCTGTGCAGCGAACCACCATGGCACTCGTTTACCTATGTAACAAACCTACGCCTCCTGCACATGTACTTCTGAACTTAAAATAAAAATTGGAAATTAAAAAAAAAAACTACTGACTTAGGAAGTATGAATAGGCTCATTTTGAATCATAAAGACCCTTGAAAAACAGTAACATTCAAACTCAGCAAGTTCCTATAACCTTAAAAGGCTGGTTTTTGACACATTGTCAAAATTTGTCCTTTTTAAATAACTTTAATTCAACTATGAATTCTAAATTCTATGCAAACTGTATGAGCAATATCACTCTCTTGCTGCCAATGACAGTTATAACAACCAAGACTAAATTCATCACCATCATCTGTGTTTACTGAGACAGTCACAACATTCCTTATCTTTTCCTGGACCCAAGCAAAAGATTCATCCCCACTCAGGCTTATGCTACAGAACAAACACCAAAGAGATCACTCTCAAGAAAAAATAGGACAAAATCAAAATAAGTATCTGTGAGTCATTTTTATAGTCAAACTATGAAAAGAAATCAAATATTATATATGCATACACATGTGCATATGAATACATACACAGAATTTTTAAAGTTAATATAAAAACAGATGAATCTAAAGAAAATTCTTGGTATGAATCATTCCAGAAAAATATTTGCTACAGAGTCACATCACACTTTTCCATTACCCTGGAAAAGTTAAACACAGTTTAGTGCAGTGGTTCAAAGTTAAAGATACATTATCAGAAGCAGCAGAGAAACTTTTGAAACATATTTAAACTTAAGCTCCACCACCTTGAAGATTCTGATTCAGCAGGGTCAACATGGGGCCTACCATCTGTTTTTATTAAACATTACACAGATGATTCTGATATGCCTCCCAGGTGGGAAACACTGCTTTAAAAGACATTAAATTAATATTTATACTCTTCTTTGTTCTAATATGATGTGAGATTGCACAAAGATATACAAAATACACAACAAAATAGCATAAATAAAAAGTGAAAAAATGAGGGAAAAAAGGAAAGAGTAGGCTTTGTCTCTTTTAAGCATTCCTGTTGGAATTCAGAGAGAAGATGGAAGAACGAAGGCATTCAACTAGTATCATATTTTCAAAGAAACTGATGGATGTTAATTTTGAAAATCACAGCTTCATACTGAAAACAGCTGATATCCTGGCCCAATTAAGGTTGCGAGTCTTTTGCTTGGGCCCAGGAAAAGATGAAGAATGTCGTGACTTGAGCAGACATAAGAGGCTCAGACTCCTAAAGAGCTGAGGCTAAAAACTGGTAACATTTTTAAAAAATTTAAATAGAAAGAATTCCTCATTCTCATACCAACATATCTGAATCACCATTCTGTGCATGATATAAAAAAGCACTATTTTATTTAGTCATGATTCCAAAGTATTTTTATATCTTATTAATTCACAGAATGTGTATAGTTCTTGCCTTATTCCTGTAAGTAAACATTTACTAATAGAGATGATGAGAAAGACAACTAGTACATAGGGCTCTTCTTTTCCAACCTAGCAGTTGGACACTCCCTTACATTTGCTAAAGTAAAATGATTATTTGTTGCTACACAATACACAGCAGTAAATCAAAATAGCTCAGTGCTATAAATGCCAACCAAAGCTACAGACCAGAAATGTTATTTCTTCAATCTTCAGAAGGGTAGAACATGGGAAATACTTGACATTACTTAGAAGACTAGCTCAGTTCAGTTTTATCACCTAAACTGTATACCATCATATTAGAGTCATTCTTCATTTCTAATAAACAAATACACATGTGTGTGTACAGAGAGAGAGAGAGACAGAGAGAGCTATTTTTAAAATATTTTGTAGAGACAAGGTCTCACTCTGTTGCCCAGGCTGGTCTGGAACTCCTGGCCTCCTGCAATCCTCACACTTCAGCATCCCAAAGTGTCAAGATTATAAGCATGAGCTGCTGACAATTTCTATTACACCTTTGCATCAAAATAAAACCCTTCCTAAGAGAAAGAAAAGCATTTCCTTTAATATAAGCTATTGGTTTTCATGATTAAGAACTTCTATTGAAAGACAAACATTTCAGGTTTTCCTTATAGTTGGCCCTACTTTCCCCAATATTAGTTATTATCAGAAGTTATTTTCAATTGTGTCAAAGTACAAGGACACCAAAGTAGAACTAAACTTTCAGAGAACAACTGAATCTAATCAAATCTAATTAATAAAACTTTTCAGGATAGGCTGAATGGGGAAGTGATATGCACTAATTTCAGGTGATAAGCTAATGTTTAAAACAAAGTAGCATCATTTTCAAGGGTTTCTGCCTATACAAAATTTGGTTTGTAGTACCACAAAATTATTGTTTTAATATCTTTAACAGACACTGTATAATGGAGTTGTGAAATATATATATCATTTCCTCATTCTTCCCATCAAATGCACATTCCTATTAGCAAGTGGAAATGCAAATTTCTTTTTAAAAGGGTGCTTATTCCATATGGGCATTTTGGAAAGACCCTAATAAAAATTTTAAAAACTGAAGGTCTTCATTTTTGCATATATTTTTCTCATGCTGAAGCTCTTGAACTTAAGAGAATAAAAATAGCACTAATGATATCATAGAACCTAATCCACTTCCTCTTTCTGCATTTCCTTGACGTTTTAAAAATAACAGGACATGAAATTTAATTCCTTTAGGTCTATCACTGTCTAACTGTGAACACCTCACTTTCATTCAGATCCCCAGAAAATATCCATGTATCTCTTACATGTCAATTGGAATTATGGTCTTTTGATTTGCAACTGAGAAACTCTACTAAAAATTAAAATCTCCTGTTAAAATGAAAAGTATAACTCATAAAATATATGAAAGAATATAAATTTGAACCTTAAAGCAATTATATGCTTTAAATGTTTTTAGCACCTTTAAATGATATAAGCTAATTTTTTTGAGACTTCCTGTGAGAAATCCAGATATAAGTCAATAGCTCAATAAAAATCTGTACAAAGTCATTGTGTGTATAGTGTCTGGAATAAGATTAGAATTAGTTTTCCAAGGCATAATGTCATTCAGAAAAAAACCTGAAAATATAATAGTAAATTTTTATTGTATAAAGAAATTTGAGCGACCTCTCTTATTACTGATACTAAAGTAAAATTTTACATTATAATGCACATAAAACTTGTAGGGAATTAAAATGATTATAGCAAAAGTAGAATATCAAAGTACATATAGAGTATGACTTCAACCAGGTTTTAAAAATATACATTTCTACCACATATATAAACCCAAAAGAGTTTCAGAAAGTATTTAAGTTGGCTTGCAAAAATATGCTTAACATAATATATTATTATATTAAACATAGTGGACAAGGAAAACTAAAAAAGGAAAGATGAAACTAAGAAAGGAAAAGACAATATACAAAATACATTGGAAAAAATCTAAAATTTGAATCTAATCTAATATCCAACATAAAGAGTGAAATTAAAAAAAAGTTACAGGTGTTTCTGCATTAGTTTACTGAGAATGATGGCTTTCAGCTTCATCCATGTCCCTGTAAAGGACAAGAACTCAACCTTTTTTATGGCTGCATAGTATTCCATGGTGTATATGTACCACATTTTCTTGATCCAGTCTATCATTGATGGGCATTTGGGTTGGTTCCAAGTCTTTGCTATTGTGAATAGTGCTGCAATAAATATACGTGTGCATGTGACTTTATAGTAGAATGATTTATAATCCTTTTGGTATATATACTCAGTAATGGGATTGCTGGGTTAAATGGTATTTCTGGTTCTAGATCCTTGAGGAATCGCCACACTGTCTTCGACAATGGATGAATTAATTTACACTTCCACCAACAGTGTGAAAATATTCCTATTTCTCCACATCCTCTCCAGCATCTCTTGTTTCCTGATCTTTTAATGATCACCATTCTAATTGGTGGGAGACAGTATCTCATTGTGGTTTTGATTTGCATTTCTCTAATGACCAGTGATGATAAGCTTTTTTTCATATGTTTATTGGCCACATAAATGCCTTCTTTTATTATTATTATTATACTTTAAGTTCTGGGGTACATTTGCAGAACGTACAGGTTTGTTACATAGGTATACGCGTGCCATGGTGGTTTGTTGCATCCATCGCCCTGTCATCTACATTAGGTATTTCTCCTAATGCTATCCCTCCCCATCCCCCTACCCTCTGCTATCCCTCCCCTTCCCTGTGTCCATGTGTTCTCATTGGTCAACTCCCACTTACCAGTGAGAACATGCAGTGTTTGGTTTTCTGTTCTTGTGTCAGTTTGCTGAGAATGATGGTTTCCAGCTTTATCCATGTCCCTGTAAAGGACACAAACTCATCCTTTTTATGGCTGCAAAGTATTCTATGGTGTATATGTGCCACATTTTCTTGATCCAGTCTATCATTGATGGGCATTTGGGTTGGTTCCAAGTCTTTGCTATTGGGAACAGTGCCACAATAAACATATGTGTACATGTGTCTTTATAATAGAATGATTTGTAATCCTTTGGGTATATATCCAGTAATGGGATAGCTGGGTCAAATGGCATTTCTATTTCTAGATCCTTGAGGAATCCCCACACTGTCTTCCACAATGGCTGAACTAACTTACAGTCTCACCAACAGTGTAAAAGTGTTCTTATTTCTCCACATCCTCTCCAGCATCTGTTTTCACCTGATTTTTTAATGATCACCTTTCTAACTGGCATGAGATGGTATCTAAATGCGGTTTTGATTTGCATTTCTCTAATGAGCACTGATCAGTTTTTTTCATATGTGTGTAGGCTGCATAAATGTCTTCTTTTGAGAAGTGTCTGTTTATATCCTTCACCCACTTATTGATGAGGATATTTGTTTTTTTCTTGTAAATTTGTTTAAGTTCTTTGTAAATTCTGGATATTAGCCCTTTGTCAGATGGGTAGATTGCAAAAATGTTTTCCATTCTGTTGACTGCCAGTTCACTCTAATAATAGTTTCTTTTGCCATGCAGAAGCTCTTTAGTTTAATTAGATCCCATTTTTGTATTTTGGCTTTTGTTGCCATTGCTTTTGGTGTTTTAACTGTGAAGTCCTTGCCCATACCTATGTCCTGAATGGTATTGCCTAGGTTTTCTTCTAGGGTTTTTATGGTGTTAGGTCTTATGTTTAAATCATTAATCCATCTGGAGTTAATTTTTGTATAAGGTGTAAGGAAGGGATCCAGTTTCAGCTTTCTGCATATGGCTATCCAGTTTTCCCAATACCATTTATTAAACAGGGAATCCTTTCCCCATTGCTTGTTTTTCTCAGGTTTGTCAAAGATCAGATGGTTGTAGACGGGTAGTGTTGCCTCTGAGGCCTCTGTTCTGTTCCATGTTTCATTGGTCTATATCTCTGTTTTGGTACCAGTACCATGCTATTTTGATTACTGTAGCCTTGTAGCATAGTCTGAAGTCAGATAGCATGATGACTCCAGTCTTGTTTTTTGTTTTTGCTTAGGATTGTCTTAGGTATGCAGGCTCTTTTTTGATTCCACATGAAGTTTAAGGTGGTTTTTTCCAATTCTGTGAAGAAAATCGATGGGGAGAGCACTGAATCTATAAATTACTTTGAGCAGTATGGCCATTTTCATGATAGTGATTCTTCCTAACCATGAGCATGGAATGTTTTTCCATCTGCTTGTGTCCTCTCTTATTTCATTGAGCAGTGGTTTGTAGTTCTCCTTGAAGAGATCCTTTACATCCTCTGTTAGTTGTATTCCTAGGTATTTTGTCCTCTTTGTAGAAATTGTGAAAGAGAGTTCACTCATGATTTGACTCTCTGTTTGTCTATTACTGGTGTATAGGAATGCTGTGATTTCTGCACATTGATTTTGTATCTTGAGACTTTGCTGAAGTTGCTTATCAGCTTCAGGAGATTTGAGGCTGAGATGATGGGGTCTTCTAATTATACAATCACATGATCTGCAAATAGAGATAATTTGACTTCCTCTTTTCCTAAATGAATATCCTTTATTTCTTTTTCTTGCTTGATTACTCTGGCCAGAACTTACTGATGGGGATGTTCTGGCCAGGGCAATGTACTATGTTGAATAGGAGTGGTGAGAGAGGGCATCTTTGTCTTGTGCCAGTTTTCAAAGAGAATGCTTCCAGTTTTTGCCCATTCAGTATGATATTGGTTGTGGGTCTGTCATAAATAGCTCTTATTATTCTGAAATACATCCCATCATCAATACCTAGTTTATTGAGAGTTTTTAGCATAAAGGGTGGTTGAATTTTGTCAAAGGCCTTCTCTGCATCTATTGAGATAATCATGTGGTTTTTATCTTTGGTTCTGTTTATATGACAGATTATGTCCCACAGAAATACAAACTACCATCAGAGTATACTAAAAACACCTCTATGCAAATAAATCAGTAAATCTAGAAGAAATGGATAAGTTCCTGGACACTGACACCCTCCCAAGACTAAACCAGGAAGAAGTTGAATCCCTAAATCGACCAATAACAAAGTCTGAAATTGAGGCAGCAATCAATAGCCTACTAATCAAAAAAAGTCCAGTACCAGATGGGTTCACAGCTAAATTCTACCAGAGGTACAAAGAGGAGCTGGTACCATTCCTTCTGAAACTATTTCAAATAATACAAAAAGAGAGAATCCTCCCTAACTCATTTTATGAGACCAACATCATCCTGATACCAAAACCTAGCAGAGACACAACTAAAAAAGAAAATTTCAGGCCAATATCCTTGATGAAAATTGATGCAAAAATCCTCAATAAAATACTGGCAAACTGAATCCAACAGGACATCAAAAAGCTTACCCATCACGATCAAGTTGGCTTCATCCCTGGGATGCAAGGCTGGTTCAACATATGTAAAAGTTTTCTTTTGAGAAGTGCCTGTTCATATCCTTCGCTCAGTTTTGGATGGGGTTGTTTTTTTCTTGTAAATTTGTTTAAGTTCCTTATAGATTCTGGATATTAGCCCTTTGTCAGATGGATAGACTGCAAAATTTTTTTCCCATTCTATAGGTTGTCTGTTGACTCTGATGATAGTTACTTTTGCTGTGCAGAAGCTCTGTAGTTTAATTAGATCCCATTTTTGTATTTTGGCTTTTGTTGCCATTGCTTTTGGGGTTAAAGCCATGAAGTCTTTGCCTATGCCTATGTCCTGAATGGTATTACCTAGGTTTTCTTCTAGGGTTTTTAAGGTTTTGGGTCTTATGTTTAAGTCTTTAATCCATCTTGAGTTAACTTTTGTATAAGGTGTAAGAAAGGGGTCCAGTTTCAGTTTTCTGCATATGGCTAGCCAGTTTTCCTAACACCATTTATTAAACAGGGAATCCTTTCCCCATTTCTTGTTTTTGTCAAGTTTGTTGAGGATCAGATGGTTGTAGATATGTGGTGTTATATCTAAGGCCTTTATTCTGTTCCATTGGTCTATATATCTGTTTTGGTACCAGTACTGTGTTGTTTTGGTTACTGTAACCTTGTAGTATAGTTTCAAGTCAGGTAGCATGATGCCTCCAGCTTTGTTCTTTTTGTTTAGAATTGTCTTGGCTATATGGGCTCTTTATTTGTTTCATATGAAATTTAAAGCTGTTTTTTCTAATTCTGTGAAGAAAGTCAATGGTAGCTTGATGGGGATAGCACTGAATCTATAAATTACTTTGGGCAATATGGCCATTTTCATAATATTGATTCTTCCTATACATGAGCATAGAATGTTTTTTCATTTGTTTGTGTCCTCTCTTATTTCCTCAGGCAGTGGTTTGTAGTTCTCCTTGAAGAGGTCCTTCACATCCCTTGTAAGTTGTATTCCTAGGTATTTTATTCTCTTTGTAGTAATTGTGAATGGGAGGTCACTCACGATTTCACTCTCTGTCTATTACTGGTGTATAGAAATGCTTGTGGTTTTTGCTCATTGATTTTGTATCCCAAACACTGCATGTTCTCACTCATAAGTGGGAGTTGAATAATGAGAACACATGGACACAGGGACATCACACCATGGAGCCTGTCTGCGCTTGGGAAGCTAGGTGAGAGATAGCATTAGGAGAAATTCCTAATGTAAGTGATGGGTTGATGGGTGCAGCAAACCACCATGGCACATGTATACCTATGTAACAAACCTGCACATTCTGCACATGTATCCCATAACTTAAAGTATTAAAAAAAATTTTAAAAGTTACAGGTAGTAGCTCATGCTTGTAATTCTAGCACGTTGGGAGGCTAAGTTGGGCTGATCCCTTGAGCTCAGGAGTTTGAGACCAGCCTGGGCAACATAGCAAAACCCATTTCTATAAAAACTATAAAAAATTTGCCAAGCGTGGTGGTGTACACCTGTAGTCCCAGCTACTTTGTGGGGAGCTGAGGCACAAAGATCACTTGAGACTTGGAGGTGGAGGCTGCAGTTGAGTCAAGATTGCACCACTGTACTCCAGCCTGGGTGACAAAGTGAGACCCTGCCTCAAAAAAAAAAGTTACATAAGTCATAATGATCACAACATCAACACTGAATCAGAAGCAGCACTACAATTCTTGATAACAAAATTGAGAAATATTTTCTCATAGTTCATCCTATAAAGAACAATATGTTAAAGAGTTAAAAATAGAAGTAAAAATAATTATTGCAGCTAATACTTATGGAAAGTCTAACAGGTGCCAATTACTTTGCATATGTTAACTCATGTAATCCTTATAACCTGAAGAGCTATGTACAATTATAATCTTCATTTTACAGAGAAGAAAATGGAGGTATGAAGAGGTTAAACAGTTTACCCGATCAAGGACATACAGCTAGCAGGCAGAGGAGCCAGAATGTCCTCAAATATATTATTACAACAAACACAGCAACAAATATCACTAAAAGAAATTCAACAAGGAAAGAGCTGGACTGGATTATTCAACCCATGAATAGATTATAGATTTAATACAGGAATGTACCAATAACACACCTTTCAGGCTAGCTTCACAAATTAACTTCTGATAAGTCTCAATCATCTTCTTTAAGAAAAGTCAAAAAGTGTGACTATGATGCTAACCACCCCCTAAACAGACCCCAAATACAGCTAGTCTTCATTGGTGTTTTAAAATGTCTTTCAATACACATAAAAAAGATTGAAATAAAAATGCTTTAGTTAACAATAAGTACATCTCTAAGTAGATATGGTTCTTCATTCTCATTTCTGAATTAAAAATATAAACAGGGGGCATTTAATATTTCTTCAATTGGGGTAAATAACTATTAATAATGATTTTGTTTTCCAAAGGAAACTAGCTGAATTTCTGTAGGCATTCCAAGTCTACCTCAAATAAGTTTTACTTAAGCAAAACTTAGTCTACCAAGAAAATAATGGGATTTATGTTAATAAAAGAATACACCAAGAATAAGCCATCAACTTTGCAATACAGTATTAATTATGCCCACACCTATTAGCGGCAGCAGAATACTACACAAATATTGTATAAACACACAATGTTAATAATTTGTAGGTCCTGAAATAGAAATGAAGCCATTATTTACAGAATCTAAGCATGCTCAGTGAACAGAACACAGGCATGCTGCCAACATTCCTCAGTGTCATTTATGTTTGATCTCCAAAATGCCTCTTGTTTTACATATTTTGTAAAATTATTTGTAAACATTTCCATCTTTCTCCTTCAAGTTCCTCTTTTAAAGAACTATTTTTAACCTGTAGTAAATAAAATCAACTCCCTTTTATGTGCAGGATGAGATGCTAACATTACAAGCCTACTATAATTGATTTCGGTTACTCTGCTATCAATGAGGAAAGTTGATTTTGAAGTTGTATGCATGGTAAGCACTGGAATCTATTTTAAGATGATCTGCTCTAAAGATTTATACTATGAACATAGAATAAACTTCTCTGATTGAAGACAACCAGAAGTCAAACCCACTATGTTACTAACAACTAAAAGACATCTTAATAAAGATGCAAAATGAAATATAAATGTAAGATCAGTATAGGTGCAGATAATACAGTTATGTAATCAATGAAGATACATAACCAAATACCCTCATATTATCCTTCCTATACTACAAAGGCTATAAAACTAGAAACATCATTTCTTAAATTCAGTGCAGCTAGAGTTCTATTCATGACGAGGTTCCACCAAGCATTCTCATGTACAAGAGTCTGGGAAGATGGCAGCAAACAATGAGAGTAAGAGAGCAGCCAGCACAAAGAGAACTGATCTTCTAGGGCATCAGGAGCTTAATTCCTCCTGGCACTACCATTCCTTACTGGGTAAAATGTAAATTGCATTCCCTGTTTCTCCTAGAAATTTTGTGAATTAGCTAATACTCTGTAAATAATATCTTTTCATTTTAGGGACTAGGTACTACTGTTCACCAGAAAGCCAGAACTTAAGGATGATGATATTTAAAAAGTAAATGAACTTCTTAAAGATTGTAAAGAAAATGTTAACAGACAACTAGGTATATTAAGAAGGATAAGAAGAGTTTCACAAGAAAGGCAAGAAGCAGAAATGCAATACAGTAAAACCCCAGCATATACAAACTAAAGAATCATATTTTATTCAAATAGTACAACAAACTTCGCTGCATTTTATCACAAATATTAGACTCCCTTAGAAAAACAGGTGTGAAAGTAGCAATAAATTCTAGTTTAAGTATGTGCAATAAGCTAAACACCTAAATCAAGAAGTTAGAAAAACTTCAACAATTTAACATCGCACCTAGAGGAACTAGAAAAACAAGAATAACCCCCAAGCTAGCAGAAGAAAGAAATAACTAAAATCAGAGCAGAAATGAATAAAACTGAGACTGAAAAATCCATACAATGGATCAACTAACCCAAAATTTAGTTATCTAAAAGGATAAACAAGATAGACCACCAGCGAAATTAAAAAAAAAGAGAAGATCCAAATAAGCACAATCAGAAATGACAAAAGTAACATTACAACCGATCCTACAGAAATACAGATCATCAATGACTATTACAAACACCTATATGCACACAATTAGACAATTGAGAGGAAATGGATAAATTCCTGGATACACACAACCTCCCAAGACTGAATTGGGAAGAAACTGAAACCCAAAACAGACCAATATTAAGTTCTGAAATTGAATCAGTAATAAAAAAATAAAATAAAATAAAAAATAAAAAAAACTTACCAACAAAACACAACCCTGGACCACATGGATTCATAGCTGAATTCTACCAGGAAAAAAAAAAGCGGGTACCAATCCTACTGAAACTATTCAAAACATCTGAGGAATAAAGACCCCTCTCTAACTCATTCTACAAAGCTAGCATCATTCTGATACCAAAATCTGGCAAAGACACAACAAAGAAAGGTAACTATAAGCCAATACCTTTGATTAACATGGACACAAAAATCCTCAACAAAATATTAGCAAAACAAATCCAGTAGCACATAAAAGTTAAATCACCACAATCAAGTAGGCTTTATTCCCTGGACACAGAGTGGGTTCAACATATGCAAATCAATAAATATGATCACCATATAAACAGAATTAAAAGCAAAAGCCATTTGACCATCTCAGTAGACACAGAAAAACAGTTTGATAAAATCCAATACCTGTTTATGATAAAAGTCCTCAACAACCTAGGCACTGAAGGAACATACCTCAAAATATTATAATAAGAGCCATCTATGACAAACTCACAGGCAGCCTCACACTGAATGGGCCAAAGCTGGAAGCATTCCCCTTAACAACTGGAACAAGACAAGGATGCCCACTCTCATAACTCCTATTCAATATAATACTAGAAGTCCTAGCCAGAGCAATCAGGCAAGACAAAGAAAAGTCATACAAATAAGAAGATAGGAAGTCAAACTATTTCTCTTCCCAGATGATATGATTCTATACCTAGAAAACCCTACAGACCTCCTCAGAAGACTTCCAGAACAGATGTCATTAAAATTTCAGGATACAAAACCAATGAACAAAAATCAGTAGCATTCCTATATACAAATAACATTCAACACTGAATGTATACACCAATAACATACAAGCTGGATGTTTCAGAAACACATCCCCCTTTACAATTGCTGCAAAAAAAAAAAAAAAAGGTAAATACCTAGGAATACATGTAACCAAAGAGGTGAAAGATTGCTACAAGAAGAACTATAAAACACTGCTAAAAGAAATCATAGATGACACAAAATAATGGAAAAACATTTCATGCTCATGAATTAGAATAAATATGGTTAAAATGGCCATACTGCCCAAAGCAATTTACGGATTCAGTGCTATTCCTATCAAACTATCAATGTCATTTACCACACAAGTAGAAAAAATTATTCTATAATTCATATGGAATCAAAAAAGGCCCAAATAGCCACAGCAATCCTAAGCAAAAAGAATAAAGTGAAAGGCATTACATTACATAACTTCATGAACAGACACTTCCCAAAAGACATACAAGTGGCTAAAAAACATATTTAAAAATGCTCAACATCACTAATCATTAGAGAAATGCAAATCAACACTACAATGAGATAACATTTCACATCAGTTAGAATGGCTACTATGAAAAAGTAAAAAAATAACAAATGCTGGCGAGGTTGTGGAAAAAAGGAAATACTTATACACTGTTGGTGGAAATGTTAGTTCAGCCACTGCAAAAATCAGTTTGTAGATTTCTCAAAGAACTTGAAACTATCATCATTAGACCCAGCAATCCTATTACTGGATACATGTCCAAAGGAAAACAAATAGTTCCACCAAAAAGACACATGCACGTGTACGTTTACTGCAGTACTATTCACAACAGCAAAGACATGGAAGCAAACTAGGTGCACATCAATGGTGAATTGGATAAAGAAAATGTAGAGAGGGAGATAGCGGAGGGGAGGGGGTGGGAGGGGGGTGGGGGATCCCGAGTCACCCGATATCTGGAGTCTGGAAGGACCTGGAGCTGCGCCAGGCGACCCGCCTCGCCACAACTTGCCCAGACGAGACACGTTTCATCCTGCGCCCTGCAAGAAGGAGCCGGTCCGCCTCTCTCCGCTCTGCTGCTCCTCGGCTTCCGCGGGCCCTGCCCGCGTTAGCAGCGACCCTGGGGTCTGGGTTCCCTGTGTCGCCCCCGCCCGCCTGCAGCGCCCGGCACCCGCCCAGGAGCCCGCGCAGCTGGGGTGCCAGGGATATATCCGTGAGCAAGAGAGACCACAGCCCTTGTTCCCGCTGATCCTGCAGCCCAGTGGATGGAGCCCAGAGTCTACAGACCTGTCAGGAAAACAAAAAAAAATTCCTGATGTCTGGTCCAAGCAGGAATTCCCCCGTGGATTGGGGAATGTCTGGCTTTTCCTCAGCTTATTGATCTCTGTGGTAACCACGGGAGGCCCCCAGAAGACCTACAGAAATGAGAGGCCTGAGGTCT
>CAUYQU010022470.1:0-120508 GCA_963574635.1 Cheracebus regulus
GGAAGATTCTTCTTTTAGTGTCTAGACAGGTGTGGCTGTTACTGTGAGGTTTGTTTCCGAGGATAAAATGAAGAAACTGAGGCCAGCACCAAAATAATCCAATGCAAAGGAATTTATTCAGGCTCCCGGGTGAGGTTCTGCGGTCCGGACAGGAGGGGCCGGAGAAGTCGCACTGACTTTTTTTAGACAGGGGGTTTTATAGGGAGTGAAACAGCTTGATTGGTTGAGGGAGAGCAAGACTGCTATTGGGTAAGTTACAAGCCTTGACCTAGGACTTGGCTTGTTGTTGGTTGGAATTACTTGCTTGCTATTGGTTGTTAAGACTCGACTGCTATTGTTTGTTAAAACTCGGGTGCTATTGGTTGTTAAGGCTTAGCTGCTATTGTTAGGGCTTAGCTGCTATTGGTTATTAAGAAGCTATGGTTGCAGCACCTTGTTTGCATACTGGGCTCTTTAAGAGAAAACCAGGCTGTGCGAGCAAGGAGAAGGGAACATGCCTGAGCATGTCTGAGCTTGCTCAGGGCTTGTAAAAGGGAAAAAGGAGCTGGGGGCGGGGGAGGGGGTGCGTCCGAGCTCCCAGCAAGGCAACCGGCCTTACAGTTACCATTTGAGAACTTAAGCTGCCCTTCTGAAGACTTTTTGGCCTTTTTTCCACAAGGGACATAAACAGAGCTCATTTGGGAGATATCCTAGTATCTTTTGATTTCAGGTAGAGTTAAGATGGATTGCTGTGGTGCTGCTTTTCTGGAATTTGCCTTATATAAGACAGCCTGATTTATCTCAGCTGATATGGTTTAGATCCGTGTCCCCACTCAAATCTCATGTTCGTCTGTAATCCCCAGTGTTGGAGATGGGGTGTGGTAGGAGGTGATTGGATCATGGAGGTAGATCCTTCATGAATGGCTTAGCACTACCTTTTCAGTGCTGTTCTCTTGATACAGTTCTCATGAGATCTACTTGTTTAGAAGTATGTGGCACCTCCCCTCTTGTTCTTTCTTTCCCCTGCTCTGGCCACGTGAAGATGTCTGCTCTGGCTCTGCCTTCACACATGAGTAAAAGCTCCCTGATACCTCCTACAGAATCAGATGCTGCCAGGCTTCCTGTACCACCTGTGGAACCATGACCCAATTTAACCTCTTTTGTTTATAAATTAGCCAGTCTCAGGTATTTCTTTATAGCAGGATAAGAATTAACTAATACAGAAAATTAGTATTGACAGGTGGGGCATTGCTATAAAGATACCTGAAACTGTGGAAGTGACTTTGAAACTGGGTAATGGGCAGAGGTTGGAGGAGTGTGGAGGGCCCAGAAGAAGATAGGAAGATGAGAAAAAATTTGAAACTTTCTAGAGACTTGTTAAGTTGTTGTGACCGACTGATAGTGACATGCTGATAGTGACATGGACAATGATATCCAGACTGAGAACATTTCAGATGGAAATGAGGAATTTGAACAAAGGTCATATTTGTTATGCATTAGCAAAGAACTTGGCAGCATTGCGTTCCTGTTCTAGAGATCTGTGGAACTTTGAACTTGAGAGTGATGATTTAGGATATTTAGCAGAAGACATTTCTATGCAGCAAAGTGTTCAATAAATAACCTGGCTGCTTCTAACAGCTTAAACTCATATGTGTGAGCAAAGTGATTACCTGAAACTGGAGCTTATATTTAAAAGGGATGTAGAGTGTAAAAGTTTGGAAAGTTTGCAGCCTGGCCACGTGGTACAAAAGAAAAATCCATTTTCTGGGGAGGAATTCAAGCTGGCTGAAAAAATTTGCACAAGTAAGGAAGAATCAAATGTTAATAGCCAAGACAATGTGAAAAAGGCCTCCAGGGCATTGCAGAGACCTTGGCAGCAGCCGTTCCCATCACAGGCCCAGAGGCATAGGAGGAAAAAATGGTTTCATGAGCCAGGCCCAGGGCCCTGTTTCCCTGTGCAGCCTTGAGACACTGCTCCTTGCATCCCAGCTGCTCCAGTTCCAGCTGTTGCTCAAAGGGGCCCAGGTACAGCTTGGGCTGATGCTTTAGAGGTCACAAGCCACAAGCCTTGGTGGCTTCCACATAGTGTTAAGCTTGCAGGTGCACAGAGTGCAAGAGTTGAGGCTTGGGATCTTCTGTCTAGATTTCAGAGGGTGTATAGAAAAGCCTGGTTGTTCAGGCAGAAACCTGTTGCAGGGGTGGAGCCCTCATGGAGAGGGTGGAGAGGGCAGCGTGGAGAGGAAATGTGGGGTTGGAGCCCCACCACAGAATCCACACTGGGGACTGCCTAATGTAGGTATGAGAAGAGCTCCACTGTCCTCCAGACCCTGGAATGGTACATACACTGACAACTTGTGCTGTGTGCCTAGAAAAGCTGCAGGCACTCAATGCCAGCCTGTAAAAGCAGCCAGGGTGCTGTACTCTACAAAGCCTAAGGGCAGAGCTGCCCAAGTCCTCAGGAACCCACCCTTGCATCAGTGTGTCCTAGAAGTGAGACAGGGAGTCAATGGAGACTATATTGGAGCTTTAAGACTTAATGACTGTCCTGCTGGGTTTCAGACTTGGATGGAGCCTATATGCCCTTTCGTTTGACCAATTTCTCCCTTTTGTAATGAGAGTACTTACCCAATGCTTGTATCTTGGAAGTAACTAACTTGTTTTTGATTCTACAGGTTCATAGGCAGAAGGGACTAGCCTTGTCTCAGATAAGACTTTGGACTTTTGAGTTAATGCTGAAATGAGTTAAGACTTTGGGGACTGTTGAGAAGGGATGACTGTATTTTGCAATGTGAGGACATAAGATTGGGAGGAGCCAGGGGCAGAATGATATGGTTTGGATCTGTGTCCCCACACATATCTTATGTTCAGTTGTGATCCCCAAGGTTGGAGGAGGGGCCTGGGGGAGGTGATTGGACATGGGAGTGGATCCTTCATGAATGGCTTAGCACCGTCCTTTTGGTGCCATTCTCGTGATAGAGTCTTCACAAGATCTGGTTGCTTAAAAGTGTGTGGCACCTCCCCTCTTGCTCTCTCTTCCTCCTGTTCTGGTCATATGAAGATGCCTGCCCCAGCTTTGCCTTCTGCTGTGAGTAAAAACTCCCTGATACCTCCCCAGAAGCAGATGCTGCCATGCTTCCTATACAGCTTGTGGAAACATGAGCCATTCAAACTTGTATTTACAAATAAATTACCCATGGCCAGGTTTAGTGACTCACGCCTGTAATCTCAGCACTTTGGGAGGCTGAAGTAGATGACTTAAAATCAGGAGTTCGAGACCAGCCTGGCCACCATGGTGAAACCCTGTATCTACTAAAAATACAAAAAAAAAAAATTAGCTGGGCAGGGTGGTACATGTTTGTAATTCCAGCTACTTGGAAAACTTAGGTGGGAGGATTGCTTGAACCTAGGAAGTCGAGGTTGCAGTAAGCTGAGATCATACCACTGCACTCCAGCCTGGATGACAGAGTGAACTCCATTTCAAAAATAAAATAAAATAAATTACCCAGTCTCAGGTATTTCTTTACAGAAGTGTGAGAATGGACTAATACACCAGCCCACTCTCTCTACAGACTCTTTATAAAACAATGCCCACTTCTATAGGTTTTTACTGTGCCTCACAATTTGAAACTCCTCTCCTAGAGCTTATAGAGAATAACTCTTCATCACTCTGACATTCAGAGTATATCCCAGTTAGTATAATTCTAGACCAGGGCTTCCCTAAGAAACCTCCTCTATAACATTTTCTATAACAGAAGAGTATACATCCTTCAAAATACCCAATTGGTCTGGTCCTTGTATTTTTCAAACAGCTGTTTTATTTATTCATTAAAGCTTAATTGATAGATTCCAGTTCTGGCCAAGATCAAATAGCCCCATTTCTTACTAGCCCTGCTTCTTGCAAATAAAAAGTTCCAGACATAACACAATAAACACAAGAAGACGGTCAGAGGCAGATGGGAAAAAGTGAACTGCCCGAGAACCTCAGGGATTGTGGAACAACACAATGGGGAGTTCTTTAGGTTTTCTTTTGCCTCTAATCTTTCCTGAACTGTAGAGTGTTGGAGAAACCTGCAACCTGGAATCATCAATAAGCAGAGACAAAAGAAGCTCCAAGAAAATTCTATCTCTAGCCAAGGACTGGGAAAACTACAACTTAATAGAACAGAAAACTTTTTGGTAACACCTAGCTTGCTTCAGCCAAATACCAAAAGAAAAAAAATGACCAATTGGTGGTGACAGATGTATAAGGTGCAAGAGCAAATGAAAAGAGATGAGACTGCAGAAATGAGTGAGACTACATGTATGCAGGACCTTAAGTACTAGATAGAGCACCAAGACTATTTGGACTCTACATTGTGGATTTAGGGAAACTACAGACATGGCTTAAGTGACTAACAACAGGTTCAGATTTGATTTTTAGGTGGGTTACTCCGAGTGCTATAGGGAGGCAATTGCAGAGATTGTGAAATCTTCCATCTGGCCCAGAACATTGCACTTGTGAAGGAAAGGAAAGATTCCAGAAATTTAAGGGCTTGGTAATTGGATGTCAGAGATAGTGGTGGAGAAAAAAGAAGGTGTCCAGAATGACTTGTAGCAGCCAAAGTGAGGGAGAATCCACAATGACAAAGTAGGAGTGCTTGGACCACTATGAAAGAATCTGAAGGATTTATGAGGTCGGACTGCAGGTGAAGCCTGAAGAGGACCATTTGATTCTTATAAAATGTGAGCCACTTCCACCAGCCCTCAAGAAGCAGAAAGGAACCTAGAGGGTTAAGAATAACTGCAGTGGTCATTGACCTCTTTTCATCTGGGTTGAGTTGACTGAGTGGCAGGAAATTCATGGATGATATGGTAAATAGTAAATGGTAAATAGCTGTGTTAATCTAAAATATGACTGAAAATTATTTGAGACTCCTTCCATTGAGAGGTGTGGCCCATATCTCTTCACTTTGAATCTGAGAAGATCTGTGACTACCTACCTGGAACAATCAAGCATGGTGCCATGTGAAGTGATGCTATGTGACTTCTGAGGCTAGATCATAAAAGGTCATGCCCAGTTTTCTTAGGACACAAAAATATCTGACTACCTTGAGATGCCCAGGATAAAGAGGCCATGTGAAGACTCTCCATCCAACAACTATAGCTGAGCTCAACCTTCCAGCCATCCCCACCAAGATACAGATGTGACTGAAGCCATTTTGGACCCTCCAGACTAGCCCATCTGCCAACTGAGCTGAATTACATCAGTGCATGCCACAAGGAGCAAAAAACTCACTGTTATGGGCCAAACTGTGTCTCCCCAAAATTCATAGGTTGAAATCCTAGTCCCTAACACCTAAGAATGTGACTACTTGTAGACAGAGCTTTAAAGGGGTTATTAAGGTAAAATTAGGTCATATGGGTAGGCTGAAATCCAATATGACTGGTGTCCTTGTAAGAAGAGGAAGTTAGGGCACAGACACACACAGAGGGCATGTGCAGGCCCATGGAAAAGTGGCCACCTACAAGCCAAGGGGCGATTCTGGCCTCCAGAATTATATATATATAAAAAAGTATTTCTGTTGTTTATGTTACTTTACTTTGTAACCTGTAGTACTTTGTTACACAGACCTAGCAAACTAATACACTCACCCAGCTAAGAACTTGTCACTCAAAGGAATTCTGAAAAATAATAAAAAATAAAACGGTTACTGTTTTAAGTCACTACGTTTTTGGGTAGTTTGTTCCACAAGATAAGAATGGGAACAAGTTTGGAATTCTGAAGTTTCCCTTGCTCTATGGATCCAGTTTTCCATCATCTTGTTGGTTTAGAATGGACTACAGCGGGCAAACTCAAAGAATTGATACCATTCAACAGAGAAGGGGGGCTGAAAGACAAGAGCCCACACTTAGAGCTTTTGTGGTACTTGAGAATCAGAACTTTTAAAACAGAGGTTTAAAAATATTTTTTCATTAGTTTGAGAAAAACACCGGAAAAAAACTGTGCATATGATGTATTTTATATAGCTACTTTATGGATATGCCATTCGGTCAGTGGGGGATTCCTTGGGAGAGAGAATTGCAGTACCAGATTGCAGGCCAAAGGCCCTGTCTGACCTAGATTCTGATTTTCTAGAAGAGTGATTATAGCTCTGGAGGCAGGGGTTAGGTCTCACGGCTTTCACTAGGAAGCACTTTTCTTAGCCATGGGGGATATTGCATTACAGCTAATTACAGGCTGTCTGCTAAGATTTTTCTAATTACTTCATTTGCATCAGTCTTGTTTTCCTAAGGAGCCTGTACACTTTCTGGAAGTATCTTGAGGACAGGGACACACTTCTCTGGGGTTTTCTACTCCAGACAGAGCCCACCTCAGTACCAGACACCCTGAAGACATCAGATAGTAGAGACAGGCAGTTGAACATGAGACACTCAGAACACGGGTTCTAGAGTCAGCCTAAGTGGGTTCAAATCCAAATTTTGCCTCTCACTAGCTCTGTCACCTAGAGCAAGTTGTCTAACTTTTCCAAATCCATTTCCTCATCAGCAAAATGGGAATGTTCATAGTATGCACTTCACAAAGCACTTGGAACTGGGCCTGGTACCTAGCAATTGCTCAATTCACATTAGTAACTGGTCATGTTAACTAATGTTTTTTTTACTTTGACTTATCTCTAAAAATTAAAGGGCTCCTACATACTCACCACTGTCAGGTTTGGGATTTCCATGTGGGAAGGGGGAGAGGTAGGTAGGTAGGCAGATGCTGCTGGAGTTAAAGAACCTGGGCTCTGGAGGGACCTAAATCCCAGCTTCCCTTTGTATAGGTTGGGTGTATTTGCATTAGCTCCTGCGGTTGACACAGGGCCAGGTGGTGAGGATTTTCAAGGCATTGCTGTCACCACTTCTCTCCCCATCTGTCCCCTCTCTCCCCCTAGGTGGATAAATCCCAGGTGAACATCTGGCTCCCAGGCCTGGCCAGCTGCTCTGTTAGACCTAGAGACCCCTGCTGAAGCCAGAGAGACTAAGAATCCACCACCACCTCCATAGCAGGGACTCTGAGAAATTTAAAAAGAACAAGTTAATTAGAAAATGCTTAAATTAAGGCCTATTTTTCAGTTAATTCCCTTTCTTAATCAGTTCCCTAGAAGAAAGGGAATTAACTGAAAAATAGGCCTTAATCAAGAAAGTGTGGGCACAAGAATCCAGTGCTGGAAGTGGCTTGGCCGGCTTGTGAGAGATGGTCGTGCACATCTCTTCCCAAGTTCACAGCATCAGGTTGGCAGCTTGAAAGCCGTCACTAACATTCACTGATGTTTCAAACTGGGGATTTTTCTCAGTGATTTGGTCGTTAAACATTTACTTGGATGCCTTGTCAGAGGACACCTGTATCTCTGGTGCTGCCTGCGTAGTAGGGCTAGAAACTTGTGGAAACATGACCTTGCAATTTCTTTCTTTCTTTCTTTCTTTTTTTAAGATGAAGTTTTGCTCTTGTTGCCCAGGCTGGAGTGCAATGGCGTGGTCTCAGCTCACTGCAAACTCTGCCACCTGGGTTCAAGCTATTCTTCTGCCTCAGCCCCTCAAGCAGCTGGGATTAGAGGCACTCGCCACCACGCCTGGCTAATTTTTGTATTTTTAGTAGAGGGGTTCACCACGTTGGCCAGGCTGGTCTTGAACTCCTGACCTCAGGTGATCCACCTGCCTCAGCCTCCCAAAGTATTGGGATTACAGGCATGAGCCCCTGTGCCTTGCCTGACCCTGCAATTTCTTGATCCTTCAAAGCTAATGTCCCTGAAGTAATTTGCACAATATGAATCATTTGAATGCATAAAGATGATTCCTCATTTTTTTATTTAACAATTTTTTACCTAATATTTTTTATACTCTTAGTTTCTGTTTTATAATGTATAAAATACATTACAGCCATACTTTATATAAATATACATATTTGACAAGTCTGTTTTTTTTTTTTTTTACTTTTGAAGCATGAACTAAAAAGAAAAAGGTATGGAGATCATTGCTTTAGGGTAAAAGGAAAGAGAATTAGTTCTAAGAAACTCAAACTGGATGATTCAGGAGGGGTGTGTGTGTGTGAGAGCGAGAGAGAGAGAGAGAAAGAAGGAGATGGGCATGAGAAGTGAGCGGTGAAGGTAAAAGGTAGAAAAGGTGGTTGCTTTGATATTTTAGGCTGGGATACTTTATTTTATTATTTTTTTATGGGAGGGGTATTTTACTTGCCATCAAAGAAGGGAGGTGATCACTGTCGTGATCAGTGCAGTGGCACAGGCTGCTTCTTGAAGATTTTGGAAGGAGAATTCATTAGTTGCAACATCTTGCAGATGCCCTTCGGAACTAATGAATCTCCTGGAGGGCTTGTCTGAATGTTGATAGTGGGGCCTCTCTTCACAGAGATTCACATGCAGTAGGTCTGGGATGGGGCCTGAGAATTTGCCCCCCACTCTTTTTCAGCCTCCATTATAAATTATTATTGTATTAATAAGACTTAAAATCACAGTCAGTTTCCCATATGTTGCTAACCCTTCATTTTCAGTTTCCGTACTTGTCTTCCTGTAGACTAGTCATAGGCAGCTTGGGTGCTGGCACTGGGCCATGACTCCACCTGGAGTAGAAATGGTGTAAAGTTCACAGATGACAATGATGTGGTGTTCCTTAGATAAGTAATCACTTACTCCTCTGGATGTCTCTATGACTTCTTTTCTATATTGTTTTTTATTTCTAAACAAATCGACATAAAATACCTGCAGATGATAGTGACAGGAGAACTAACAAATTCTTAAGTGATGTGACGCTGCCGATCCCGGCACACAGTTTGAACACCAGCGATTCAACGAAAAGTTTAAAGGTAAAAGAGACTTCGCTGATTGCAAGCCTTGAGACTCAGAGGGCGGAATAGAGAGAGTCTGGAGTAGTAGAGAGTCGGGAGTGTGAGAAATTGGGTCAGATTCGAGCCATAAAGGAAGAGGGGTCTAGGTGTTGACCATTGACCTTGGAGGCCTGCACCTCTGGCGCTGGTTCACATAAACACAAAGGAATAGAGGCTATGCTGGGCTTAGCTCTGCAGATTGTAGTGGTGAGGCTGGAGGCGCTTTGGGTTGGTAGAAGGGAGCAGGTAATGTCTTATTAAGAGCCAAACAGAGCCCTGGAGGGCACATCTATATTTTGACCCCTGTTTCCCCCTTGTAGAATTCTACATACTCCTAGTTACTCATACCTCACATCATGCCTCATTTTCCTTCCTGAAGACTTTTCTCAGATTCTCTGGAGGGGTAACTTCAATTCTGTAAGGCAAAAGTTCTGTTTTCAGACAGGGTGATTGTGGAGCCAGAGCCTGCCACTTCCCCTTGCCCTCTAGCCGCCCCATGAGAGTCATGTTCTCCTTAACCACTTTGATAGGAGGATCAAATATCTGTGCTTACCACTGATCTCTGTCTGACCGAGAGAGCAAGCTATGGAAAATGAACTTTTTTGGACTAGAGAAAATCTTACAAATCTTTTACTGAGATTTTATCATGCCTTCCCTTGAGCCAAGACATCTTTTGCATCCATTTTTTTGGTAATATGTTTTCAAAATGCTCAGTCTAGGCATGCCTGAATGTCCCATCATGCTTCTGAGGTGTTGTCTAAGAGCATGCACGTCTGATTATGTGGATTAACACTGCCATCACGACTCTGCACAGGGATTGGCTGCATGCCAACGGTTGTTACTACCTCGACATCTATCTTTATGTTATTTAGATGCATCTGCTTGTTCTGAGATTAGACATCCTTGCTCCATCCACAAAACTACCTCTTTGTTTACCTGATACAAACGACCATCCTATAAATCCATTTTTGCTCGTCTGTACCTGTCATTCACTCTTACAGCTTTCTTTCTATTTTACATTATTTTTGTTTAAGTATATAACATCTAGCTAGATTGTAAGCTCCGTAAGTAAACTTTTTTCTTTACATCAACCATAATGCCTAGCATAGCAGTTTTGCAAAGGAAGTTCTCAGTGTTTGTTGATTGATTGACATGAAGAAATATGTTAGGGCTGTTAAATTTGTGACGACAGGGAATCAAGCAGATGTAGCTCAGACTAATAACTGCCGATCCAGTATAAGGAGTTTGGCTAAATACTGAAAAGCTCCTTTAATTATTATGACTTTTTAAATTAATTATATATTTCCAAGTGTATTTTCCAGTTGTGTGCATAATTATTATTATGCTAAACAGTATTTATACTTAAATGTTTAGTAGTCATGTAGGGGCTGAAATTAGTAATGTTTTACAGCCAAACCAAATTAATTTTTAATTATTGTCTTCTCACAACCTTAGCATTGGCAATTCCTTTGATGCAATGTGTAGTTTAATTCTAATCACCCTATATCATGTGAGATGCATTAAATGGCAGAGGGCTTGAATTTAACCCTGAAACAGGCAGGAATTTCCTTTTCAGGAGCTCTTCCTCCAGAGCCCGGAGTCCTTATGCCCTATCACCCTGGCTGTGCATCCCACCTGGAGTTCTCTCACTCTCTTTTTAATTGTGAGTATATATGTTTACGGGGTAATGAGATATTTTGATACAGGCAAACAATGTATAACAATCACCTCAGGGTAAATGAGGTATCCGTCACCCCGAGCATCTATCCTTTCTTTGTGTTACCTACAATACAATTATTCTCTTTGTTATTTTTAAATGTACAATAAATTGTTGACTGTGGTCACCCTGTTGTGCTATCAAATATTAGATCTTATTCATTCTATCTAATTATATTTTTGTACACATTAACCATCCCCATTTCACCCCCTGACCTGCAGCTACATTTCCCAGCCTCTGGGAGCCATCATTCTACTCTCTTTCTTTATGAATTTAATTGTTTTAATTTTTAGCTCCCACAAATAATTGAGAACATGCAAAGTTTGTCTTTCTGTGCCTGGCTTATTTCACTTAACATAATGACTTTCAGTTCCATCCATGTTGTTGCAAATGACAGAATCCCATTTTTTAATGGGTGAACTGTACCCTATTGTACCACATTTTCTTTCCTTCCTTCCTTTTTTTTTTTTTTTCTGACAGGGTCTTTCTCTGTTGCCCAGGCTGGAGTGCAGTGGTGTGATCAAGGACTACCGCAGCCTTGACCTCCTGGGCTCAGGTGTTACTTACACCTCAGCCTCTCCAGTGCATGGAACTAGAGGTGCATACCACCATGGTCAGCTAATTCTTTCAATATTTTTGCAAAGACAAGGTCTTGCTATGTTGTCAGGGCTGGTCTGGAACTTCTGGCTCAAGTGATGCCCTAGCCTCATCCCCACATTTATTTTATCCCTGTGTCTGCTGATAGACACTAAGGTTGCTTCCAAATCTTGGCTATTGTGAATAGTGCTGCAATAACATGGGAGTGCAAACATCTCTTCTGATAACCTTTCTTTGTCTTTTCTTTTCTTTTCTTTTTTTTTTTTTTTTAGACACAGTCTTGCGCTGTCGCCAGGCATCAGACTGGAGTGCAGTGGCGCGATCTCGGCTCACTGTAACCTCCGCCTCCCGAGTTCAAGCAATTCTCCTGCCTCAGCCTCCCGGGTAGCTGGGACTACAGGTGCACGCCACCACGCTCAGCTAATTTTTTTGTATTTTTAGTAGAGATGGGGTTTCACCATGTTGGCCACGATGGTCTCGATCTCTGGACCTTGTGATCTGTCTGCCTCGGCCTCCCAAAGTGCTGGGATTACAGGCATGAGCCACCGCGCGCCCGGCTGATAACCTTTCTTTTGAGTATAGCCTAGCAGTGCGATTGCTGGATCATATGGAAGTTGTATTTTTAGTTTTCTTGAGAAATCTTCAAACCATTCTCCTTAGTGTTTATACTAAAAATTAAAAAAAAAATGTTGTGGGTACATAATAGGTGTATATATTTATGGGTTATGTAAGATATTTGATACAGGCATGCAATGCATAATAATCACATCAGGGTAAATGTGGTATCCATCACTTCAAGTATTTATTTTTTGTATTATTAACAATCCAATTATACTCTTTTGGTTATTTAAAAATGTACAATTAAATTATTTTTGACTATAGTTACCCTGTTGTGCTAGCAAATGCTAGGTCTTATTCATCCTTTCTAACTGCTTTTTGTACCCATTAACCATTCCCACGTCCCTCTGACCCTCTCACTACCTTCCCAACCTCTGGTAACCATCTTCGTACTATTTCTATGAATTCAATGGTTTTAATTTGTAGCTTCCACAAATAAGTCAGAACATGATGTTTGTCTTTCTGTGCCTAGCTTTTTCACTTAACATAATGATCCATCCATGTTGTTCCATCCATGTTGTTGCAAATGACAAGATCTCATTCTTTTTTGTGGCTGAATATTACTCCTTTGTGTATATGTACCATGTTTTATTTATCCACTCATCTGTTGTTGGACACTTAGGTTGCCTCTAAATCTTGGCTATGGTGATAGTGTTGCAATAAACATGGAAGTGCAGATATCTTTTTGATACACTGATTTGCTTTCTTTTGGGTATATACCTAGCAGTGGGATTGCTGGATTATATGGTAGGTCTATTTTTAGTTTTTTGAGGAACGTCCAAACTGTTCTCCATTGTGGTCGTAGTAATTTACATTCCCGCCAACAGTGTATGAGGGCTTCCTTTTCTCCACATCCTCCCCAGGATTTGCTATTGGCTGGCTTTTGGATAAAAGCCATTTTAACTGGAGTGAGATGATATTTCATTGTAGTTTTGGATTGCATTTATTTGATACTCAGTGGTGTTTAGCACATTTTCATATACCTGTTTGCAGTTTGTATGCCTTATTTTGAGAAATGTCTATTCAGATCTCTTGCCTTGAGATTATTAGATTTGTTATAGAATCAATTTTTAAAATTAGATTATTAGATTTTTTTCCCTATAGAGTTGTTTGAGCTCCTTATGAATTCTGGTTAATCCTTTGTCACGTGGATAATTTGCAAATATTTTTTCTCATTCTGTGGATCATCTCTTCATTTTGTTGATTGTTCCCTTTTCTGTGCAGAAACTTTTTAACTTGATGGGATCCCATTTGTCCATTTTTGCTTGGGTTGCCTGTGCTTGTTGGCACAGGCAACTCAAGAAATCTTTGCCAACACCAATTTCCTGGAGAGTTTCTCCAATATCTTCTTCTCTCTCTCTCTCTTTTTTTTTGACCAGCCACTGCACAGACTGCACAGACCCTGACTCATGCCTGCTGGCCTCCTCAATGTTTTTTTTAATTATTATTAGTTTCATAGTATTAGGTCTTAGTCTTAAGTCTTTCATCTATTTTGATTTTATTTTTGTATATGGCAAGAGATAGATTCATTCTTTTGCATAGGGATATCCAGTTTTCCCAACCCATTTATTAAAGACACTGTTCTCTCCCCAATATTTATTCTTGATACCTTCATTGAAAATGAGTTCATTATAGGTGTATGGATTGGTTTCTGGGTTATCTTTTCTGTTCCATTTGTTTATGTGTCTGTTTTTATGCCATTGCTATGCTGTTTTGGTTACTATAGGTCTGTAATATAATTTGATGTCAGGTAATAAGATTCCTCAAGTTTTGTTCCTCCAATGGCTCTGGTTATTCCAGGTCTTTTGTGGTTTCACATAAATGTTAGGATTTTTTTTTTTCTATTTCTGTGAAGAATGTCATTGGTATTTTGATAGGGACTGGTATTTTGAATCTGTAGATTGCTTTGGCTAGTATGAACATTTTAGCAATAGTGATTCTTCCATTCCATGAACATAGAATATATTTCCTTTCTATATGCCAAGAGCAAACACTATGTCAGACAATGACATTCTTTACTTACCACAGGTCAGGAACCTTGTTCAGGGACTGTGTAGACAAAGTATGAAGCCAGTTTTCTTAAGGGACTTTTACTGGTTCTGTAAGTCAAGTTTGATTCCTTAGAAGAAAGCACATCATTCCAGTCAAAGCCTTGGTAAACTAACCAGTTTCTTCAATTGTGTCCTGTTACAAATGAAAACAGATTCTTATTGCTCTTATGCAAATAAGTATATTGTCATAAGTTAAGAATACTCACAAATAGTTTCCAAATTCTGGAGAAATCATGTCAGGAGAAATAAATATGCTCCTAATTTTGTCCAGAGGAGTATACCTTACTCAATTGTTAAGAACTGTAAATAGCTCATATATTTTCTTGACTCTGAAAAAGTAAACAAAGGATCAGCAACATTTTATGCAAAAAGTTTTTAAAAAATTACTTCAGTCTTCTATTAGTTCAGTTCATGCATTTAACTCTTATTCTGGTTGATATTTATGAACATCCCAGCTCTCCATGAGAGTTTTTTAAAGTTTTTTTTCTATTCTAATGTCATAGTCTCCAAAGTTATCAGAAACCCACATTCAAGAGCACCTGTCAAAGTCCAATAGTGGATTAAAAACCACCTTTCAAAGAGGAATTCAAACAAGACAACAATTGTCTGTGGATGACCAAAGTTTTAGTTAAGATAGACACTATTAAAGCCACAATTGACTAGAAAATTTTGGTTCCTTCTGTGACATACAACAAGTTTACAATTATTATATACACTAAGTATATAATATTATATAAACTAAGTCATATCACAATTATAGGAGTTCCCCATAATTTTGAAACACATACCAATAACATATTTACATGAATATAGCCCAAAGAAAGTGAAACAGCATTTTATATTTGACAATGCTTTCTGTATAATTTTTATACCAAATAAGACAAATTTCATCTTTATATCATTACTGTTACATTCAATTCATGATAAAATTTTGTAGACAAATCTATCTGGCCTTAATCTGTTAGACCAAAAGATAGATTCTTATGAACCTTTTATAGCCCTTTACACATCTTTGTTAAAGAGCAGATCAGTTTTCTAAGAAAAACCTGTTGGTCTTTTATTCCAATGTTAAATTTATAGAAAAACTGTATATTACCCCTTTAACTTTAGTTAGTATGTTCACACACATAATTTCTTTTACAATTGATTTTTTAAATAAACCTTCCACAACTTGTTCAAACCTTTAGATTTTCCCTATATCACTTGAAACAATCCTTTAACCCTTTAATCTATGCAAAAAAGGGCCATATTTCTGTGAAATTTTATAGGCTTTTACCAAAAACACATTTTATTACACACTTTGCATGTAAAACTAATTTTATTTTCCTAAGATTACTTAAGTCACATGAACTAAAAGGCATTAAACTTTTTACTTTTCTGAAAAAATATTTGATTTAAGCTCTTATTATTTTTCAACCAATTAATCAAAGCTCTTTTATGTCACATACATAACACATATAAATACACAGACAAATAAAGGACTCATTCCCTAAGCCAGGAACCAAACCCTGAACCCAGGCTGCCTTTGGATGGCAGAGACCAAGAGAAAGTACTGCCAGGTGGTTACAAGGTCAAGCTCCCAAGGACATGAAACAAGATAAGAGGGAAACTTTATCCAGCGTTTTTTAAAAGAACCTGCAGCAAAGTTTATAACTGACCAGTTTGCTGGGTTATCTTGAACATCAGGCTTACCGAGTCCTAAGCCTACATTCTGTCCTTAGGTACCCCTCTCCATTATAGAACACAGAGAGACACACAAAGCACACCAAATTGGCTACAGTTTAAGACTAGCCTCATGAATTCTTTTCTCCATTAGTTAAAATTTTGCAAAAGATAGTGATTTTTACCCTTTCCACAACCAGTTTGGACACACAGAGAGAGAAAAGCACTGTCCGAGGTAGGATGGGGAATATGAAGAGCTCAGGGAGGCCAGAGAAAGACCCACTCATTGCAGTGACATTGTATTAAAAGTTAAGGCAGCCACTTGTTGGTTGCAAAGGAATCTTTTCTAGCAGTCTCATCAGCTCTCAAGTTTCCCCCTTTAGGGAGGAAAAGGCTCCCCATGTCCCTCAGTGCTGTACATGTCTAATCCTGTCACCCATAGCTGTCAGCAAAGAATACAAGGCAGATTAATCCAAAGAGAATAGCAGTTAACATCCTTTAGTGCCGAAACCATTCTTAATACAGAGGGACTTTAGTGAGAGAAGCCTCTAACCTCTAACCTTAAAAAGGACTCTAACCTTCCTAAATTGGTTCTTGAACACAGGTTTAGTCAAGTGTTCTTGCCTTTTATTAAGGACCTTTAATCCTCTCTGTTTTAGGAGAGACTCTAAGTCCCCTAACTTGGGCCTCCAATCCAATCTCATCCTTTACCTGGGCGAATGAACCCAACTTACCTAAAGTCGGCCAATCAGTGCTGCAGTCTATTTCCTTTGGGTCAGGGTTCTTCTCAGCATCAATCCCTTTGGGGTTCACCAAAAAGATGTTACTGGAAAGGGGTCCTGATCCAGACCCCAAGAGAAGGTTCTTGGATCTTGTGGAAGAAAGAATTCAGGGTAAGTCCACAGAGTAAAGTGAGAGCAAGTTTATGAAGAAAGTAAAGGGGCTGGGCACGGTGGCTCACACCTGTAATCCCAGCACTTAGGGAGGCCAAGGCAGGTGGATCACTTGAGGCCAGGAGTTTGAGACCAGCCTGGCCAACATGGTGAAACCTCATCTCTAATAAAAATACAAAAGTTAGTTGGGCATGGTGGCACACATCTGTAATCCCAGCTATTTGGGAGGCTGAGGCAGGAGAATCATTTGAACCAAGGAGGTGGAGGTTGCAGTGAGCAGAGATGGTGCCACTGTACATCTAGCCTGGGCCACAGAGGGAGACTTTGTCTCAAGAAAGAATGAAAAAGTGGCTACTCCATAGGCAGAGAAGCCTGATCTTTATTATTTCTTTTTTTCTACTAATATTGGGTTTATCTTGCTTTGAAGTTTTTCTGCTTTTTTGATTTAGGCACTTATTGCTATAAACTTTCCTCTTAGTACTGCTTTCACTATGTCTAGCAGGTTTTAGTATGTTGTGTTTCCATTTTCATTGGTTTCAAGAAATTTTCCAAGTTCCTTCTTAATTTTTTTCATTGACCCACTAGTCATTCAGGAACATATTGTTTAATTTCCATGTGCTTGCATAGTTTCCAAAATTTCTTTTGTTATTGATTTCTAGTTTTATTTCATTGTGGTCAGAGAAGATGCTTGTTATTATTTCAATTTTTCTGAAATTTTTGAGACTTGTTTTGTGGTCTAATATGTGGTCTTTCCTTGAGAATGAGCCATGTGCTAAGGAGGAGAATGTGTATTCTGCAGCCATTGGATGAAGTGTTTTGTGGATATTTATTAGGTCCATTTGGTCTACCATTCAGATTAAGTCAGCTGTTTCTTTGTTAATTTTCTGTCTCAATAATCTGTCCAATTCTAAAATTGGAATTTTGAAATCTTCAGCTATTGTTTTCTAAATTTGGGAGTTCCAGTGTTAGGTGTATATATATTTAGGATTGTGATATTTTCTTGTTGACTAGTCCTTTTATCTTTATATAATGTCCCTCTTTGTCTTTTTTTTTTCCTTTTTTTTTTTTTTTTTGAGACAGAGTTTTGCTCTTATTGCCCTGGCTGAAGTGAACTGGTATGATCTTGGCTCCTTCCAGATTTATGCAATTCTCCTGCCTCACTCTCCAGAGTAGCTGAGATTACAGGCATGCACCACCACGCCACGCTAATTTTGTATTTTTAATAGAGATGGGGTTTCTCTATGTCGGTTAGGCTGATCTTAAACCCCTGACCTCAGGTGATCTGCCTGCCTTGGCCTCCCAGTGCCGGGATTACAGGCATGAGCCACTGTGCCCAGTCTCCTCTTTTTCTTTTTTAACTGTTACTGCTTTAAACTCTGTTTTGTCTAATATAAGAATAGGTACTCCTGCTCAGTTTGGTGTCCATTTACATGTAATATATTTTTCCATCCCTTTACCTTAAGTTTATGTGAGTCCTTATGTGTTAGGTGAGTCTCTTAAAGACAGCAGATACTTGGTTGGTGAATTCTTATTCATTCTGCCATTCTATATCTTTTTAAGCGGAACATTTAGGCTATTTACCTTCAGTGTTAGTATTGACATGTAAGGTATTAATGCTGTTTTATTCATCCTGCTAGTTGTTGTCTGACTATCTTGGGTTTTAAAAATTGTGTTATTGTTTTATAGGCCCTATAATATTTATCTTTTAAGGAGGTTCTATCTTGATGTATTTCAAGGTTTTGTTTCAAGATTTAGAACTCCTTTTAGCTGTTCTTGTAGTGCTGGCATAGTAGTGGTGAACTCTCTCAGCATTTATTTGTCTGAAAAAGACTTTATCTTTCCATTTATAAAGATTAGTTTTGCTAAATACAAAATTCTTGGCTGATAATTAGTTTGTTTAAGAAGGCTAAAGATAGGCCCCAATCCCTACTAGCTTGTAGGGTTTCTACTGAGAAATCTGCTGTTAATCTGATAGGTTTTCCCTTATATGTTACCTGATGTTTTGCCTTATAGCTCTTAAAGCTTTTTCCTTTAGCTTGACTTTAGATAACCTGATGGCTATTTGCCTAGGTGATTATCTTTTTGCAATGAATTTCCCAGGTATTCTTTGAGCTTCTAGTATTTGGATGTCTAGATCTCTAGCAAGGTCAGGGAATTTTTCTGTGATTATTTCCTCAAATAAGTTTTCCAAACTTTTAGATTTATCTTCTCTTGAGGAACAGCAATTATTCTTAGGTTTGGCCATTTAACATACTCCCAAACTTCTTGGAGGCTTTGTTTACTTATATATTTATTTGGTTTTTGTCAGATTGGGTTAATCTGACAGATTCATTTTCAAGCTCCATTTTCAAGCTCCAAAGTTCTTTCTTCTACTTGCTCGAGCCTATTGTTGAAACTTTCCTGTGTATTTTGCATTTCTCTAAGTGTGTCTTTCATTTTCAGAAGTTGTGATTGTTTTTTATTTATATCTATTTATCTGGAGTTGAAGCCAAGTATTGACTTTTCCTCTTTAGGTGTGAAAGTCCTTGATGGAATCTTCTTCTGATATCAGAATACTGTGTCTACATGGAAAATCTGTTGTTTTGTGTACCCACCTTCATCAATGGTCTTAGCAAAATCTTCTGGATAACTTGCTGTGGATTCTACATCAGCACTTGCTGCTTCACCTTGTACTTTCATGTTATGGGACAGCTTTTTTCCTTAAACCTCATGAACCAATCGCTTTTGGTTTCAAATGTTTTTTTCTGAAGTTTCCTCACCTCTCTCAGCCTTCATAGAATTGAAAAGAGTGAGCACCTTGCTCTAGATAGATTAGGCTTTGGCTTAAGGGAATGTTGTAGCTTGTTTGATCAGCTCTATTCAGACCACTAAAACTTTCTCCATAGTTAACAATAAGGCTGTTTCACTTTCTTATCATTGGTATGTTAATTTACTGGAATAACACTTTTAATTTCCTTCAAGAACTTTTTCTTTGCATTCACAACTTGGCTAACTGGTACAAGAAGCCTAGCTTTCAGCTTATCTTAACTTTCAATGTGCCTTCTTCACTAAGCTTAATCATATCTAACTTTCGATTTAACGGAGAGACGCATGGCTCTTCTTTCCGCTTGAACATTTAGAAGCCATTGTAGGATTATTAATTGACCTAATCTCAATATGGTTGTGTCTCAGGAAATAGGGAGGCTTGAGGAGAGGGAGAGAGATGGAGAAATGGCCAGTTGGTGAAGAAGTCAGAACACACACTTTTGTTAAGTTTGCTGTCTTTTATGGGCCTGGTTTGTGGCACTCAAAAACAATCAATGCAATGTCAAAGATCACTGATTACAGATAATCTTGACAGGTACAATAATTCATTATGAGTTTGAAATATTGTGAAACTTACCAAAATGTGACACAGAGGCATGAAGTGAGCACCTGCTGTGGGAAAAATAATGCTGATTAACTTCCTCTATGCAGGGCGGCCACAAACTTTCCATTTCAAAAAATGCAGCATCCACAAAGTACAATAAAGTGAAGAGCAACAAAATGAGATGTGCCTGTCTATGTATTCTTTAAAATCATGGCTTTGTAGTGATAGTTCAGATTCAATTTAAGATTACAGTGAGTTACTTATTAGAGTTTATATTTCAAATATCTATTTTCTTTCAAGCTGAAAAGCTTGGTTTCTAACATTAATGTAATTATTTCTTTGTTGCACTGTTATTTTGGTATTTCAAAATAATAATACAACTGAATGAATTGATTATATATATTTTTATTCTTTATCCTAGATTATAGCCCACCAAGGAAATACATTTAAACTCAGTTGACATAATTTTTTTTTCTGTAGGATGGTTATTAACTTTATATATAATTAATTTCTTTTTTCCTTTGATTTTCCTTTGTTATACTATACACACACACACACACACACACACATCTCAGTCCATTTTGACTGCTATAACAAAATAGATTGGATAATTTACAAACAACAGAATTTTATTGCTCATGGTTCTGGAGGTTGACAAATCCAAGATCAAGCTACCAGAAGAGTACCTGAAGGGGGCTTGTTCCTCATGGATTGTACCTTTTAGCTGTGTTTTCACATGGTGGAAGGGGCTAACAGGATCCTTGAGGTCTCTTTAATAAGGGCACTAATTCTATTCATGCAGGCTCTGCTCTCATTGCTAAATCACTTTCCCAAAGGCCACAACTCATTGAGAATTAGATTTCAGTATATGATTTTTAGAGGAACATATTCAGACCATAGCAATACGTATTTTTAAAAAATATGTAAAACCATCATATGTTTTAGAAGTTAAAAGCTATGCTTAAGAAGTTTCTCTTCCTTCCCAGTCACCTCTCTTCTCGCCCGCTTGCCTTCTATCTAAATGTAACCAATTATTAAAATTAATTTCTGGTTAATTCTTACAGTTTTGCTTATTACAAATACAGGCAAATTTGTAATGATAGTCTTACGCCGCTTCATTCTTTCCCACAAAGGTAGCATACTATACACACTGTTCAGCAACTTGTTATTTCACTTAACAATATCTTCTAGGGATCATTTCACACAAATGCATTGAGATCATCTTCATTATTTTTATGGATACCTAATTCTTCATCATGTGGAAGTACCACAGTTTATTGAGCCATTCTTCTATTGTCAAACATTTGAACTTTTTCCTCTGTTTTTCTAGTACACATATGCCTCATTAATAACTGTGTGCATGTGTCACGTGGCATTGGTGCAGTTATATCCTTAGATTTCTAGAATTTGGATTTCTGGGCCAAAGAATAAACACAGCTGTGATTTTTATAGATATTGACATATTCTCCTCCAGGGAGTTGTATCATTTTGCATTCTTAACAACAATATATGGCAGTACTTGTGTATCTACAGCCTTACCAATACAATATATTGTCAAAATTTTGACTTTTGCCTGTTTGGTGGGGAGGTATCATGGTATAGTCTTGATGCTCATCTCTCTATGACTGAAGTTGAGGAGCTTTCCATTTGTTTAAGGAACATTTGTATTTTGTTTTCTGTGACCTCTCAGTTCAGGTCTTTAGATATGTTCAGAATTGTTGGTCTTTTTCTTCTTGATTTCTAGGAACTATTTATGTTAAACGGCTTAATCATTTAGCTGTGAAATAAGTTCCAAATAATTTTTTCTAGTTTGCTCCTTGTCTTTTGACTTTTATAATGTTATATGAATGCAAAAGCCTTTAAAAAAATTTCATGTCATCAAATTCACCACCAAATTTTATTGATTCCAGATTTTGAGTGACAGTTAAAAGACTCTACTCCCAGATTTTTAAAGGAATCCACTTATGTCATGTTTTAGTGTTTGTAGAATTTCACTTAGACATATAAAGGATAGACAATTCATTAAAATTTTCTTCTTATGGCTTTTGCACATTTCTTATTAAACTTATTCCTAAGTATTCTGTCTTTTTTTTGCTGCAATTATAGATGGAGGCTGTCTTTCAAAACACTTTCTGATTAATTATTGCTATGAATATAGAAAGACTGTTTATGTGTATGAATTTTATATCTTGCTTTCAGAATTTTTTTATTGTTTATGATATTTTCCCCATTGATTCCTTTGGGTTTTCTGCACATATATAATCCTCTATAATGAGAAATAGTTTTATCTTCTTATTTCTAATTCTTATACCTCTAAATACTTCTCTTAATTAAATTGGCTAATATTTCCATTAAGTTGTTAACCAGTCATAGTCATAATGGGTATCCTTGTCTTATTCCTGACTTAGTAGGAATATCTCTAGCATTTCTCCATCAAAAGAGATGCTAGTTTGGGGCTAATTTTACATGTGCGTGTGTGTACAATTGTGTGAAAAAATAATTTACAGATTCTTCTTTTACTGAATTAAAAAAAAAATTGGTCAGACTGGGTATAGTGGATCATGTCTGTAATCCCAGCACTTTGGGAGGCAGAGGCAGGTGGATCACCTGAGGTCAGGAGTTTGAGACCAGCCTGACCAATATGGTGAAACCTCATCTCTATTAAATACAAAAAATTAGCCGGGTGTGGTGGTGCATGCCTGTAATCCCAGCTACATGGGAGGCTGAGGGAGGAGAATCCCTTGAAGCCAGGAGGTGGAGGTTGCAATGAGCCAAGACTGTGCCATTGCACTCCAGCCTGGGCAACAAGAGCGAAACTCTATCTCAAAAACAAACAACAACAAAAAAATCAAGGGGATTAATTTTGTCAGATTGCTTATCAGAATCAAAGAAACAATTATAGGATTTGAAAAACATAGACCTTATATTTATCATTAACAGATTTTGCAGTATTGAATCATTCTTGCTACCCTGTAATAAACTCTACCTGGTGTATGTATTTTGTTTAATATATTATTGGACTCTGTGTAACAATATTTTATTTAGAATTTTTTCCTCAATATTTGGAAGTGAGATCCGAATCTGGTGTTCTTTAATTGTGTGCAATCTTAGTCATTTTTATATCTAGTTTCAATTTATATCATAAAACTAATTAAGAAGGCTTTATATTCTATGTCTGTATTTGTCTGTGTATTTTAAGTAACATTGAAATTATCTGCTCTTCAGCATTTGTTATAGTCTCTTTGTGAAATCTTCTAAGTGTGACATTCTTTTTGCCAGGGGCAGGAAGAGCTCTTGATGCTTGAGGGAGTCTTAGAATGATATGTTGACTTGTACTTCTATCCCAGTCCTAGTTGTCTTGGATGACTGAGGGCTCTAGGTAGGAGGAAGAAGGAAGTAAGCATCCAGGGGTAGGGGCTACCTTTCCCCAAGGCAGATGGGGGTGGGGTGGATTGACAGTATAAAGGATTGAGAGTGACAATGATTCTTTGCTTGACCAAACTTTTGCCAGCCTCCTGAAACTTCTCCTAGGCCCATCCATGTAATCCCTTGTAAAATCCAGTTTTAGCCAAGAACAAGGATAAGTCAGTTAAGCAAGAACCCATATCCCCCTATATCTGATCACCCTTGATATCTTATCAGGTTTCTCATCCTCCACCATTTCTCAGGTCATGTCTGATCTACCCTGGCCTGTCTTTAGCAAGAATCCTATTAGCGTCAGTCTAGCCAGAATCTCCCCTACCCTTGATGTTCCCTCTTAGCACTTTTCTATCCACTGACCCCAACCCTACTTCTTGGTGATAAATTCCCATTGCCCATGCTGTATTCGGAATTGAGCCCGATCTCTCCCTCACTGCAAAATCCCATTGCCTTGGTCCCTATATCTATTGTGATGGTTCTGAATAAAGTCTGCTTACAGTGCTTTAACAAGGGTAATTGCCTAATTTTTCTAATTATACAATAGTTTAATCCCATCTAGGATGGAGGAGGAAAAGGAGGGCAGCAATGTGAGTGGGTAGGAGCACTGTGAGGAGAGGCTGCAGGAGAGGCTTAAGCAGAGAGGATCGGCTGGCCCTTCCCAAAGGCCTTTCTTTTGACTCCGCATTCCAACCTATCCTAGGGGTGTCTGTCCTGTTTTCACAGCTGGGAAGAAGAAGGAAATTTCCCATCGTCGGTTGAACTTCTTGGCAGCCTTGGAGGACGGAGGAGATAGATCCTCAGAGTCACCTCATGGGAGGGAGCTTTGACAAACAAAGTCAGCAGTCCCACCCCCAGATTCTCCTCATTTGTGTTTGCCGAGAGCCAGTGTCAGCCAAGCCCGTGGCTCCCGGGCTTGTTAATAAGCCTCAGATCATGGGCAGTCCTTTGGCGTGGAGTCTGATTTTCGGAGGCAGCTCTCCACAGGCGGCTTTGGAACCACGTGGCTCAGAGCGCCCCACTGTGAGGAAGCCTGGCTAAGGCTGCCAGGCAGTTGGGGCTGATGGGGCTCAGGGCAGGCTCTTCCCGATGCCCTGGGCAGCCAGGTCCCTTTGTCTCCCCTGTGACAGGGGCTCCGGTGCTCCCTCAGCCCTTCTGCTCCTTAGAGCTAAGGCAGGAGGCGGGGCCATCTCTCCCCCCGCCATAATACAACCCGCCACCAGGAGGCGCTGCTTTACAGAACGGGGAGTGGGGAGCTCGGAGGAGAGAGCACGACCCCCTGCTGCTTCAGGACGTTGCCCTTGATTCGAGGCAGAGACGGGGGGCATCAGACAGCTTGACAGCCGTGGAAATCCCCCACCACTTCTGAGCCAGGGGGAAGACTTTGGAGAAGCGGAAGCCGAAAGACGCTGCTGGGAGATTGGTCTGTGCTCTGGGAGAGCCCTAGGTCGTGTTTCCTGGGTACAAGTCACCGGTCTTGTGGAAGGTACCACCACCCCCAGCCCCGCTGGGTCAGGTTTTCCGGACCGTGCCTGCGGTTGGAGGCCGTGGACTCAAGTGCAGCTGGCCTGCGGCTTTCACAGGGCGCGGGGCGGCTTGGGGAAGGCCAAGCTGTGCACTGACTTTAAGAGGGTCTCACAGTTTAGGCCAGCACTTCTTTTACAGGCAAACGTGACGTTCTTTCGCAGCACCTGTACTCACCCAGCTGCAACAGGGTGAACCAGACTTGTCCAACTCGCAGCCCCCAAAGTCAGGGGAGAAGAAAGCACAGGGGCTGATTTTAGCACTTTTAAAATAGAAATGTGAGTCAACACCTGACGGACCTCACAGGTCCCTGCTATGCCACCGGGGGCTGTTGACTGGACCTAAAAGCTCAGGGTGGCCCAGGAGGCTCTCAGAGAGGCCTGCTAGCCACGCTGAGGGCTCGTGTTGAGTGGGTGGGACCCAGCGAGGTTCCCCGTGGAGTCTCTGCAGGAGACTCTGGGGTAGATTCCCTGGGGAGAGACTTCTGTCATTTGCTTTCCTCCAAGGCAGCCTTAGGGTCTAGCTGGCTAGTGTCCACTTTCCTGCAGAAACATCCTGTCCTCCTGTTCTAACAGATAAGGAGGGCAGAAGGAAGAGGTTGGGTGGAACCCTGGCCGTGGCGTCTGGAGACTAGAATTTTACTCTTAGCAAAACACGTTATATAGATAAGGATATTGTCCTCCGATTTTCGCTTCCTAAATACTGTTATCAATACTATTACGGATGTATTGAACCCCTGTGATGTTCCAGGCACTGCGCTAAGCGCTTTACCAAACACTAGTTCATTAAATCCTCACAACCCTGTGAAAGAGGTACTCTGATTCCTACACGCAGATGGGGAAACTGAGGCTTCAGGAAGTTGAAAAGTTTTCCAAGGTCACCAGACAGGATGACTTTGGACCCAGTCTGTTGATCATCCCCCTCAAGAGCACCATTGATCAAAACGTACTTGACCATGTTCCTCTTTGGATTGGTTACTTAGCAACAAACAGAAAAATTACTTAACAACTGTTTTAAACCAGCTCTAAGTTTCTTCGGATTTCTCATTACATAAGACAGGTCTCACCTCGTTGGCTCCCACCCACTATGGAAACACAGGCCAAATCCTTGTGTCCACCACTTTCTGTACTCTAGTCCCAGGAGCTGCTCTTGGCTCCACCACTCATGGCTCCCCGGCCTTAGCGAGTTTGGGAAACATCCCCTCAGTTCAACCTCGGCACCTTCCCTTGGACACACATTTGATATTATTGCTCCTTCAGCTGTAGGAATTGTAGCTGTTGAAAGGTGGTGGAGGATCTCTTGATGCGAGCCTTGAAGGTCAGGTTGAATTGGGTAGGCAGAGAGAAGCTGGTAAGGCATATATTGTCTAAGGGTCTGTAGGTGGAGGATAAGGGGTGTACAAGTCATAGAGTTGAGAATAGGCAGAACCCAGGGAGGGGAGAAATCGCACCTGAGATAAAAGACCTTGCAGGGGAGAAGGAGCGCAGGGGCCTGGATGGTGTGAAATGCTAGAGGTGCATGGCTGGAATGGAGGGGACAGGGCACCAGGCTTCAGATGCCTCTGGGTGCAGAAGCAGATTTTCAGGATGTACAACATGGAGCATGCCCAGGGTAACTGCGTTGAGAGCCTGGGAGGCAGGTGAATTTGGATCCTCTGCCCCCTCTCCTGAATTCACCAGGGAACAAGCTTCGTAAACTCTTGGAGGGCAAGGGCAGTGATTATTTACTCTCATATGTGCAGAGCCTGGTGTTGAGGTTGGTGCTTTGTAGGTACTCAGGGACTTTCAAATGAATGAAGGGAGGGAGGGAGGAAAGAAGGATGGGTCCATAGTAGGACCTGGTGATGGACTGGGAACTCCAGGCAAATGTCAACCAATCCCTCTCCTGGGTCACCCCCAGGGGCTCACCCTTCTCTGCATTTCCGACTCTCATGGGGTCATTGTGCACAGGAAAGCTCCCTCTAATCTCTGATTCTACTGAATCAGAGAAACTAAACCAGAATTCAGCGAAGCCTCAGTCCAGATAATATAAAAAGAAGTAAGGTTTGAGGAGATCTCCTTCAAGGGAAAGTTGCTGTGTTTGTCCAAGACCTTTGTCCCATCCGTGTATCATCCCCCAAGTAAACACTTCTTGTTCAGTTCTTCATTAGATTTCAAGTGCAGTCCCTGGCCTGTAAGTCCCTACAATTTTAAGTTTCTCTTGTCATTGCACATTCCTCAGCAGGAGGATGCCAGGGGAGCCCAGTCAACAGTTCCTCATCAGTAGCAGTTTCTTTAGAATTTTGGGCACTACACAGACGCCCTTGAGCTCTTTGGATAAATCTGATTTGTAGAAAAGTACATTAAGACAGAACTTAAAAACAGTAGCTTGACTAATTACAACCCAAAGACGAGTATACCTCTAACCACAGTTTTTTGTTTATTTTTAAATGTTTCCTTCATGGTCTTTCTTGTGGCTCACCCTATGCAGTTTGTGTACGTGTTGAGAACTTTATGTGTTTTTAACATGGTTTTTGCCGAACTTGGTTTTTCCGAGACCCTTGCTTCTCATAGGCTCAGTTTTACTGTCTTATCTGCGGCTGGCTAGTTCCTGTGGCAGAAGAGGCCACATCTGCTTCCTGGGCCCTCTGGGCAGAAGTATGCGGTGGTGTCTCCTCCTGATCTGGGCCCAGGGGCTGAGGCAGGCTCCCCTCACCTCAGGTAAGGCCTGAAACCCAGCAGAGCAGTGGAGAGGGAATGCAAGGCTGAGCTTGGTATGGAGACCGGGGTGCTTATGTAGGGAAGACTCCAAATGCATGCCACAGCAGCTTAAGGAAAGCAATGCAGTTTTTAGAGTCCTGGAGATGTGCTCAGGGTTGCTGGGGAGAGGCTAAGTGCTGAGAGGGTGGTTATGCCTGGGAGAAGCAGGGTTTCCTGCTAAGCTTCCTTTTCTATTGGATTTCTTAGCTTTCCTGAAGGTTTTTCCAGGCACCCCAGATGACAATCAGCCAAACAGCAAGGTTTTACTTCAAAGGATAATGCATCCAGCACAGAACTAGGCTGCAGAAAGACACATAAAAACAAAACAAAATGAAACAAAAACAGAAGAGGTGGTGTCGGCTGACCAGGGCTTATGTTCTAAGTGGGTAGATTAAATAAGCCTGTGAAAATAACAAGCTAGCCATGAAGCTACATGGCAGAATATGCTGAGGGGGCAACGTGCGAAGTTATGTGGTCATAAGCCAGGCATTTAGTAAGGTGCTAATTATACAATGCAGGCAGTGAGTGTGAAGGGAAAAGGAAGATGGAGATGGGCTGGGGTCTTCTAGGAGGCAGGGAGGGAGTGCAGCCCTGACAAGCCTTCCTGTGGTGGGGCGTAAAGAGGGGCAGAAGTAGGCTCTGGGAAGCATAGGGGAGCGGGCGGGCAGGAGATAGGCTGGGCTGGGCTGGAGCAGAGAAGTTTGGAGAAGGGCGAGAAGACTGGAAAGAGAACCTGAGGGGGACTGGGAGCCTTGAGTAACAGGCTTGGAGAGGAGTGTCTCTTGAGATGGAAGAAATGGGAAATCATGACAGTCTATATGGGGAGCAACAGGATGGACTGGAGAAGCTGTCATTCCAAAACCCAGCTGTGGCCTCAAATCCCCTTAGAATTTTTCTAGGAAGGCTGAAGGCCAGCTGCTGACCCAGGACTCACATGTGCTTTGTCCTCTTCCCTAGGAATGATGACAGGTGCCATAGTAACAATGGGGTCCATTTCTGCAGAGAAAAGTGGCTCTGTCATCTTACAATGTCACCTCTCCTCCACCACGGCACAAGTGACGCAGGTCAACTGGAAGCAGCAGGACCAGCTTCTAGCCATTTGTGATGCCGACCTGGGGTGGCACATCTTCCCAGCCTTCAGGGATCGAGTGGCCCCAGGCCCCGGCCTGGGCCTCACCCTCCAGTCGCTGACCATGAACGATACAGGGGAGTACTTCTGCATCTATCACACCTACCCGGATGGGACTTACACGGGGAGAATCTTCCTGGAGGTCCGAGAAAGCTCAGGTATTCCTGCTGGAGCAAGTTGGTGGATAAACCTCTCCCTCTAGCGCAGAAAATGCCATCCCGAAACACAGCAGCAGGGCTTCTCAATTCAGAATCACATTTGAATCACCTGAGGAGATTTTAAATCATACTGATGCGAAGGCCCCACCCAGACCAGTTCAGTCAGAATCCCTGATTGCAGAGCTAAGAAGAGATAGGTTCTAAAAGCATTTCCAGGTAATTCAAATGGGCAGCCAATACTGAGAACCCCTGTTCTTACATAAGAAGAACATCTTACCTATATTCCTAGGAAGACTAGTTGATGAGGTCATATGCAAAAGTTCCCACTTATTGGTTTAGTATCAATTGCGCAAATTAGAATTAACTCCTAAATATATAAAGATTAGGGCTGGTTAAAAACAAAGCACAACCAGTGCTAAGTTTAATTTTCCAATAATTTACATCTGTGTGGTATTTCCAAGTTTCCAGAATGACTTCATATTCATTATCCACCTGCACACTTAAACCAATTTCCGGAGGTTAGAAAAGGATTCTTATCCTACCTGAGAGACAGTATAGCACCATGGATAAAAGCTCAGACTCTGACACCAGACAGGCTGGGTGCAAATCCTGGCTCTGCAGACAGGATTTCTTAGCTTCTGTATATCAGTTTTCTCATCTGTGAAATGAGGATGAATGTAAGGTCTTATATGCTGCTAATGTAGAATAGAATTCCCGACTACAAGAAAATGTCTTTAGAACAATGCCTGGAACATGGTCAGCGCTATGTAAGTGTTAACTATTTATATGATCCCCATTTGTTTGATGCAGGCAGAAGCTGGGGCTTGGAGTTGCTCAGAGTGGTAGAGCTGATTTTAGCATAGATGTTCTTATTCTACTAAACTGCATCCTCAGAACTCCTATTTACTGCTATCTATGTTGGAGATTAAGTCATATGATTTGCAAAATATGTGTAAACTGAGAAGATAAAAGTTTATCTTAAAGTTTCCTTTCAAATGTTACTTCTTAGCTGGTTCACACTCTCTGGGGTTGACTATCATTGCTGACCCCATGAAATCTGGGTAAATTATGTACTTTTTTCTCAGTTTTCTTGTTGACAAAATGTGGTGAATAATTTCATGAATGATACAAGTAAGGTCTTACAACAGTGCTAGACATATAATAAGCTTAACTTAAGAAGGGCCAGTTTTTATGCTATTTATTGGTTCGTGGTTAGAAGAGGCCTGGGACAATAAGCAGGGCAGAGGACCTGGATTCTGGCAAAGTAACCAAGTGATGGCCTTGATCATTCTGGGCTCTTTACCCCAGTGTCATATGCCAGAGGACCCATCGCCAGACAGCAGGACCAGGAACAGGGAGGGAGCTCGGGCAGAAGGCCCCTGTGGGGAGGTGGTCCTAGCAACTGAAGACCAGATGGGAGCTATGTCTGGTTGCTAATGTCCCCGCCAGGCCAATCATGGATCAGCATTCCTGACATGCACACTCCTCCCCGAGGCCACAGTGGCACGGCTATTCCCCAGCATGAACTTGGGTAAATGAAGGTGCAAATTTCTTCTCTGTGGCTCGTGGACCCCTGGGGAGAGAGATCAGAAGATGCTTTATTGGAAACCCCTGTGCAGCCTCCCCACGAAGCCTGTGTTTCCACCCCTTTGCCATTGCAGACTCCGGGGAACACCATTGGTTACTTGGCTCTTCCCTCTTGTTTCCTCAGCGGTTAGTTGCTTATGTGGAATGCTAACCCTCCTTAATTACTTGTATTAGCACCAACACTGGCTTCTTTTTGAACCTAATCTCAAACCTTAGTCCAAGTCCCTATCCTAGTACTATCTGTAATATTTAAGCTATTTCTAATCTTAATGCCAAAATTGTACTTAACCCCAAAGTTAACCTGGTTAATAGGTAGAAGGTTTAAGTAACCCTTATACAGAGTTTGCCTCTTCCCCACCCTGCACATAGTGGTGTTACACTTACTCAGGACTGCCTCTGTTTCAAAGATCTTGATGTCTTTGTTTTATGACCATACTGTGAATGGAGACATTGGTGCTTTTATTTCAAACCAAAAATCTTGAACGAAATTGATATTCCTAATATCCCAAATTCCACTCTGGTCCTAATTGGATCTCTAACATATCCTTAAACCTAACCAAACTCATTATATTAATCTTCCCTAAACCTCAACATGCTTTTATCCTCATCTTATCTTCATCTATCCCCAAGGTATAAGAGAACCCAGGCCTAACGCTGGCTCTGTCCCCAAACTGATCATATATCCTTTCCGGTTTTATGGATAGCCCTCTGCAGCTATCCCTGCCGTGTGTCCTCCATTGACCCCTTTGCCTTCCATCTACCCTCTTTCCTCTGGAGCTAACTGTATGGCTGTGGCTAACCAGGAGCCATCCTGGCCTGCTGTGACTGAGTCCCTCAAGGCAGGAGGAACATGAGGGGAATTTGAATTCTGCAGGCACCACCCTTGTCTTATTACGGATTGGATTCCTAAGCCACCTTTTAGAAACCCAAACTCTTAGTTAGAGGGACGAGGTATCAGGCTTCTGCTGCCTCCTTTTCCTTTCAATACTCTCCTGGATACCTGAGTCCTGCCCAAGTTCCTGGGGGAGCCCGGAAACCCACCTACAGCACAGCGTGCATTAGGTGATGGTGTTCTTTTTCTCACATTCTTCCTGGGTCAGATCCTACTCATCTCAAAACTCCCCTCCTGCATATTCTTCCTTCCATTTACATGTTATCTCTTAATGAAATTCACTAGTTCATGATTTCGCTTATGCCACAAATACTTACTGAGCATTCACTATGTGTCAGATGCTGAGAAAACAGCAACGGATAAGATTCCAGAGCCTCATACCCTAGAGGGTTTCACAGCCTAGCTGGAAATAAGTGTTATAGGCTTAAGGTAAAAGGTTGCATGCTCTTTTCACTTTTGTAATTTAATGTTAACTTTATTTTAATTTTGATTTAAATATTTTTATTGATATGATTTCATATTTGAATTTTAATAAAAGAAACTATTCACTTTCTGAGTTTTTTTCTGGACATATTGTTTGTTTCATTTCATGATTACTAAAAATGATTTTGTCAGATAGAGGAAAGGAGTGTTAAAATGGCCTGCTCTGGTGTCAGATATGCAAGGTACACCACTGCTCAAAAGATTAGCCATTGATTTCATGATGGGCCAGATGGGTACTCTGCTCAAGTGTTGGACTTAAAGGCTCCAGTCCTGTGATTACACAAAGGGCCCGGCCAATCCCCACCTCTCTGCCATGAAGCTCAGGCTGCCCTGGGGAAATCAGCTTCACTTCTGGCTTCTGCCACTCACCTCTGTTTTGTTCTCCTTCTAGTGGCTGAGCACAGAGCCAGGTTCCAGATTCTATTGCTTGGAGCCACGGCTGCGACGCTGGTGGTCATCTGCACAGCAGTCATCGGGGTGGTCGTGTTGGCTAGAAAGGTAATGGCTCTGGCTGCACATCTCAGTCATGGGCTCCCCTACCCCTGCCTCCCTGGTCCTTTCACATTCTCTTTCTGCCCAGCAAGAGACCCAGCACTTCCCTAGTGCTCTCTGCCTTTTTCCTGGCACTTGTTCTGCCTGTTAGTGCAGTTATTTATGCTCTCCCCTGTTTCTCTCAAAGGGTAGGAGCCCCTGGACGTCTGGACCTGTTTCCTACCCATCTTGCCATCATCTGTAACTCCTAGTTTCTGCTTGTCCCTTAAGCCACTGCTCTGAGAGCTTAATTTATCTCCTATGATTTTGACACATTGTGGGCATCCGCATCTGCTAGAGCTTTCTGCACATTAGCTCTTTTGATTTTTACAGCTCTCTGGTAGTGCTAGGCTACCCAGCATGTTGGTAGAGTGAGAAATAAACACTCCAAAAATGTAGGGTTAGGCCAGGAGCTGAGGCTCACACCTGTAATTCCATCAATTCAGGAGACTGTGGCAGGAGGATCACTTGAGTCTAGGAGTTCAAGGCTGCAGTGAGCTATGACTGCACTACAGCCTGGGCAACAGAGCAAGACTCCATCTCTTAAAAAAAAAAAAATTGGTGGTACAATGTGCATTGCAAGAGCAGCAGGTTGTAAATCCTCTGTTACTTTAGCTTAAGAGCTTATATGGCTGAAAGAGTAATGAATGGGGAATTGAAAGATTTAGTTTTTAGTTTGGGCACTGAGTGTATGCTTTTAGGAAAGTTACTTAATCTTTCAAGGTCTTCATTTCCTTACATATAAAATGGGGATTTGTCTTGGGCTATTTTCTGCTGCTGTAACAGAATACAATATATTGGGAAATTTATAAAGGAAAGCAGTTTATTTAGCTCATGGTTCTGGAGGTTGGGAAGTCCAGAGCATGGTGGATTTGGCAAGGTTCATCCTATGACAGAAGGCATTATGCGATGAGGGAGTGCATGTGAGAGACAGAGAGAGAAATGGGGCCAAACTCATCCTTTTAATTAGGAACTTACTCCCATGATACCTAACCCACTCCTGAGATAATGACATTAATTCCTTCCTGAGGGCAGATCCCTCACGGTCTAATCACCTCTTAAAAGTATTACCACTTAATACTATTACAATGGTAATTAAGTTTCCAACATGTGGATTTTTGGGGGACACATTAGAACCGTAGCTGTATTATAGTTTTGCTTACTCTATATCATAGAGTTGTGATGAACAAGTGGCATATTTCATGTAAAATCTTTATAAATAATGAATATTATCAGTGAAATTTGTATATAAATCAGAACTTATATCAGTGAAATCAGCTGCTGGTATTGATTGGGAGGAGTGAAAGAGTTTCCACCCCTAGTTTTGTCTGATCTCTTGGGTCCTTTAAGTTAGCTCAGCCCAGGTCACCTTAATTCAAGTCACCACGTAAACATTTTGGGAAACACAACAAGTTTGTAATTTCTACCTTTATCCTAGATCCTCCTCCCAAGATCCTAACCCACTTTCCCTCCAACTCTAATTCCACTCAGTTAACAACTCAATTCTGCAGCCTGGTTGAACTGCAGTAGCTGAGATGTGGCTGGTGCTATTGGGAAAGCCAGTAACCTATAATATTTTCATTTAGATGTTGGCTATCACGGTAGACATAATGGGGTAATGAACCCTCTAGGGGAAGGTGAGGACAAGAGAAATGATTGAATAGAGGGGAGAGGTGACGAAGATGAAAATTGCTCTCTGAGCAGGGAAGGGAGCTGCTGTGGTGATTGGTGAACAAAATCTCTGCCGTCAGTCGTGTCCTGATGGTCTGGAATGAAAGAATCAAAGGTTCTTCAGAAGGAGCTGAAAAACTTTACCTGTTAAGGATTCAAAACTAGTTAATTTTCACTCTGGGCACTTGGACTAACTTTGGTCATCTGGAGGGTTGAGAAAGAGAAGAAGGTGAAGAGAGGGAGCCGGTAGTGATGAAGTCCTATTGCTCCCCTCCTGCAGCGTTTGATCCCCGCCCTCTCTGACATTTCCACTGCTTCCTGTGTAGTTGGAGTCCTCTCTGCTTCTCTCCTGTACTTGGGCTATAGTTGCCAGTCTTCTCTCTCTCTCTCTCTCCTTTCTCAAAACGTTTTATACTTGCATTATTCAGAGTTCCAGCAGGGAACACATATAGTACTCTGAAATTGGGTTGTTTGAAGACAGTTTAATAATAGGATTTTCAAAAGTCTGGTAGGATGTAAGGACACCATAAGGAGGAGTAGCAAGGTGTTGTAACCATTCCTAGTTCTTCAAAGGGGAGGGGAGGGGAGAATTACTGGAGCCTGCAAGGAGAGAGTTATGTGGAGGGGCCTCCTTTGGAAGTGCTGTAGTATTTGCTGGAGGGTCACAACCAGTCTAAGACCACCATGCAGAGAGAACAAAGGGAACTACATACCCTCATCTCATTCCTCTCTCTATTCCCCTACTGCTGCTCTGCATTGGCTGAATTCAAACTTAGGTGGGAAGACAAGGGAACTCATTGATGTAGTACATATAGTACTGTCTTCACAGGGCACAGAATAGGGTGAAGAAGGTTCGTGAGTAGAGCCAAAGGGCAAATGGATGATATCCATACCAGCAGTATCCATAGTCCTGAAAGCTGGACAGAAGATCTTGACTTTCCATGGGGTTGGCTGGCCTCAGTCTTCTCTCATGTAGACTTGATCTCTCTTGATGATGTATGTAAGCAATACCCTTGTTGGCTGCCCAGCTACATTTCTTCTGGCACACCATGCTCTATTAACCATTTTAATATCCCCATGGGTCAAGCTTTCTTGGTTCCCATTGCAGTAATTACATCCATTTTGTTTCTTAAGTGCTGCTATCTGTCCTGTACTATTCTGAGATCGCCTCATCCTCATTGCTACTAGGGATTCAGTTCTGTAAAAGCATCTCCTACTTTAGCCCTAGCTTATAGAGGAGAAATACCACCAAACTTCTCAATGATGCTGGAGCTCCCCTCACTAGCACATTCCTTTCCAGCTTAGTAAAAGGAACATCCTTTTCCTGCTTCTTTTTTCCCCTCATTCTCTGGATCTTCCCTAGAAAAGCCAACAAAATCAGCTGTTGGATTTTTGAAGTTATTCGGTACAGGGATTGGCAAAGTTTCTCTGTAAAGGGACAGATAGTATGTCTTTTGGGTTTGTAGGTGATAATGGTTTCTGTTGCAACAATTCATCTCTGCCATAGTAGTGTGAAAATGCTGTAGATTATATATAAATGAATGAATGTGGCTCTGTTCCAATAAACCTTTATTTATAAACACTAAAATGTTAATTTCACATAATTTTTATGTGTAATAAAATACTACTTTTTCATTCTATAAGCTTTTATTTTTTATTTTTATATTATTATTTTTTATTTCAATAGATTTTTGGGGAATGAATAAGTTCTTTAGTGGTGATTTCTGAGATTTTGGTGCACCCATCACCCAAACAGTGTACACTGTATCCAGTGTGTAGTCCTTTATCACTCACCCCTTTCCCACTCTTTCCTCTGAGTCCCCAAATTCCATTTATCATTCTTACGCCTTTGCGTCCTCATAGCTTAGTGCTCACTTATGAGGGAGAACTGAGTTATTTCACTTGTAATAGTTGTAATAGTGGTTTCCAATTCCATCAAGGCTGCTGGGAATGCCATTGTTTTGTTCCTTTTCATGGCTGAGTAGTATTCCACTATATATATATATGTGTGTGTGTGTGTGTGTGTGTGTGTGTGTGTGGTAGAGGGATCTGAGCAGAAACTGTATATTACTTAGGGGTCTCCAGAAAGACAGAACCCATAGGAGAGATAGATAGATGGATGGATAGATAGATAAGCAGGAATTTATACATACATATATATATATATTTATAGAGGAGAAATATATATATATATTCCACTATGTATATATACTTGCATATATATATATATGTATTCCACTATATATATATATATATTCCACTATATATATATATATATATATATATATATTCTACTATATATATATGGTGGTATACTACCATATATACTTGCATATATATATGGCATAGTTGCATATATATACTTACATATATATATATATATATATATATATATGCAAGTATTGTTTTCACATAATTACTTATTTTACTCTGGGTAGATACTCAGTAGCGAGATTACTGGATCAAACAGTAGTTCTACTTTTAGTTCTTTAAGGAATCTCCACACTGTTTTCCATAGTGGTTGTACTAGTTTACATTTCCACCAGCAGTGTAAAAGAAAGTATTCCCCTTTTAGCACATCCACGCCAACATCTATGATTTTTTTGATTAAGGCCATTCTTGCAAGAGTAAGGTGGTATTGCATTGTGTTTTTGATTTGCATTTTCCTGATGATTAGTAATGTTGAGGCTTTTTTTTAAATATATATTTTTTTGTTGGCCATTTGTATATCCTCTTCAGAGAATTGTCTGTTTATGTCCTTAGCCCACTTATTGATGGGATCGTTTATGTTTTTAGATGATTTATTTGAGCTTCTTGTAGATTCTGGATATTAGTCCTTTGTTGGATACATAGTTTGCAAATGTTTTCTCCCACTCTATGGGTTGTCTGTTTACTCTTCTGATAATTTCTTTTGCTGTGCATAAGATACTATTTTTTAAAAGTTTTTTTTTAAACACTTAAAATATAAAACCCATCTTTAGTTCATGGGCTTGTACAAAAACAAGCAATGGGACATATTTGACTCAAGAAACTCAGTTTGTCAATTTCTGATTTAGTCGGGTTATTCTAGCATTCTTGCTTCTTCAAGCATCGTGTTTTCCTTTTCCATAGTTTGCCAAAGCAGTGTCGTCATCTCTATTAAGAGCAGTATATCAGAATTGTCTTCTGGGGCCCTTGTGAGGGTGTCAAATCTTGTGTGTTCCAATACTGACAGATTATCCCTTATCCAGTCTTATGTTCTAACCCTCACCACAATCCATCACCTTTGGAATTTATGCCTAGGCATCTTCTCCCAGTTCCTGCCAGTAGATGTTAGCCAGGTCCTTGAGTATATAAGCTTTCTCTTCTCTTAGCAGACCCAGCACTTCCTCCATTAGAGATTTTACCCTAATCATGGATCTGATGGCCAATAGGGGAGACAAGGCAGGTTCCAGCAGGGATTCTCTTCCATCAAGGGGAAGTGGGCCACTTCTGCCGCTCCAGATGGTGTAAGAGAAGCAGGTGGTTCACAGTTCTCAAATGCATCTTTCCAGAGATCCTCGTTCCAAGTTTTCAGAGACTCCTCCTCTACTATCAAGATTTTAACTTTGGCATAGAAAATTTACATAGGCTTAGAATCCAGCCTTATTTACAGTCTTGTCCCTTTTACACTTAGCTTATATACCTGTTCTTCAGCTGCTGGAGAGATGTGTGTCTCTTAAATGCTGCCAAGGAGGAGCTGTAAGTCTCACACTTTGAGTTGCTGATAGAGCTGAGGCTGTCATTTTCTCTCTTCAGTCCATTGGTACAATTTAGCAAAAGTCACTTTTGAGTCCTAATAGTTACTATTTATGCTATATTATTTACCCAATTCCAGAGTTCTGACAGTTACTATTTACCCTATACATCTCAAATGTTAGAGTCATTGCACCAGCTCATAGTTCTCTTCCATCTGTGTCCCATCTCATTTCACCACCAGCCATGGGGTTTGTATTGCCGTCTAGCGAGTTAGTGATCCCATTCCCCAATCCTGTTCTCACAGCCTGCCTTCTAGGACTCTTCCCAGTAGCAACTGTTTTAAATCAGCTTCCTGGAAATAGAGCCTGCCATGCAAATTCTGATGAGAGTCACTTATATTGGGACGGCTCTCAGATGTAGTGAAAGAAGCAGTATTGGGAGGATCAACAGAAGAAAGCTCAGCATGGATGTGGTCTCAGCTGGAGGCTTGGCTGAAGCAAGAATTGTACAAAGAGTTGGCTGAACCTTCAGGCAGGGAGATGGCCTTTTGGAAATCCACCTAGGTCAGCATTTTTCTGGCTGCTCACCAGGGAAGGCCAAGAGCGATTCTCCAGAGAAGGGGCTGCTGTGAGCTCACAGCCGATACTCCCAGGATCTGGAAAATGGGAGTGCTGGTCAGGTAGAGGGATCTGAGAAGAAACTGTGTATTACTTAGGGGTCTCCAGAGAGACAGAACCCATAAGAGAGATAGATAGATGGATGGATACATAGATAAGCAGGAATTTATTGGGGGAATTGGTTCATGTGACTGCAAAGGCTGAGGAGTCTCACCCCAGGCTGTTTGCAAGCTGGAGACCTTGGGATGCTGGTAACATGTCTAACTTCAAATTCAACAGCCTCGGGACCAGCGAGGCTATTGGTATAATTCTCAGTCCAAAGCTAGAGGCCTGAAAACTCAGGGTGGGGGCACTGACATAAATCCTGGAGTCCCAGAGCCATGGAGCCTGGGGCCCTGATGTCCAAGGACAGGAGGAGAAGAGTGCATCCCAACTCCAAAGAGAGAAAGACCAATTTTGCCTCTCTTTTGTTTTGGGAAAGGCAAGCCTCCAGATGACTGGATGGTGCCTGGCTACATTTAGGGTAGAGTTTACCCACTCATTTCTCTCGGACTGAGATGCCAGTCTCCTTTGGAAACACCCTCACAGACCAGCCTCTCAGGTCCCTTAATCCAGTTAAGCTGATACCTAAAATTAGCTATGACAGGTACCAACAGCATTCGCTACAGACCTTGAGAGCATAGAAATGGAAGAAATAATGCATAGATTGCATTATTTTCTATGCAATTTACAAATCCCCTGAAATCCACCTGTGCATCTCAGGTTAAGCACCCTCCTATACACAGTAGGAGCCATTGAAGAGTTTTAGGCAGAAGTATGGACTGACCCAACTTTCATGTTTGAAAATCACTCTGTTGGTGACCATGTGGAATTGGGCTAGAAGTAAAAGGGAATCCAGAGACAGTGAGGATGAAGCCCAGGTGAGAGATAAGACACAGATATAGAGATGGAAAAGAGGGAGTAGATTTCAGAACCGCCTAGGATTAAAATTGGATGAGGTTTTATAGATAATTTGAATTGAACATCAGCCTCCAGATTTCTGATCAGCTGGTGCCATAAAACAGGGCAGTGAATACAAGGGCAGGTTTAGTTTGTTGGGGAGGGAATGTGGTGGTTTCTTTTGAGATAAGTTGAGTCTGAGCTTGCTGTGGGTTGTCAGGTGATGATGCCCAGTGAACAGGTGGACATCTGGGTCTGCAGCTCAGGGCAGAAGCCTGGGCTAGTTTGGATAGAGATTTGGGCATCTTCAGAGGACAGATGGTAGTTGTAGATATAAGAAGGTAGATGCTCATGAAGTAACCCGAGAGCATGTTTACTGTGAGAGAAAGCAGAGGGCAGAACCAAGGGGAACCCCATGGTTTGGGAAGCTTTTGTGCAAAGAGAAAAGGGGTAGGCTTGGCTAAAGATGATGGTGGGGGTTCAAAGGAGGAGAAGAGAATCAGGAGAGAGTGATGCCATAGGAACCAGGGAAAGAGAGCATTTCAGAAAGGAAGAGGTCAACAGAGTCAAGTACAGTAAAGAGTAAAAGAAAATGGAGAATGGAAAGCTGCCCCACTAAGCTTAGTGAACAGGAAGTAACAAGGTGTGTGGCATGTGGTGTATATAGTAAGTGCAGTTTCCGCGGAGTGGTTAGAATTGAAATCTAGCTGTATCGTGGTTGAGAAATTAAGGGCTAAGGAATTGGTGTTGGTAAGAACAAGTTTGCCCATGTGTATGTGGGTAAAAATGAAGAGAGAGATCATGATAACTCTCAATATGTGTCATATTGGGGAGTAACATTTGAATAACATCCCCACATACTCACTTTGTAGTTTGTTTGTTTTTAGAAGAAATCTCTCAGAATTCATTCTGTGGAAAGCGGCCTCAGGAGGAAATCAGCTGGACAGGAGGAACGGAGTCTCACTGCTCCCTCATCCCCAGGAAGCTGTGTCCAGACAGAAGCTGCACCTGCTGGGCTCTGTGGAGAACAGGGGGGAGATGACTGTGCTGAGCTGCATGACTACTTCAATGTCCTGAGTTACAGAAGCCTGGGGAGCTTCTTCACAGAGAATGGTTAGCAACCAGAGGCATCTTCTGGAAGACATACTTTTATCTTTGCTATTATAGATGAATATATAAGCAGCTGTACTCTCCATCAGTGCTCTGTGTGTGTGTGTGTGTGTGTGTGTGTGTGTGTGTTCAGCTGAGTGAATAAATGTCATCCTCTTCTTCATCTTCATTTCCTTGGCCTTTTCATTCTATTCCATTCTGCATTATGGCAGGCCTAGGGTGAGTAACTTGGATCTTGATCATAAATGCAAAATTAAAAAATATCTTGACCTGGTTTTAAATCTGTCAGTTTAAGCAGATCCTCATAATGGCACTGGCCAGCATTTTGGGCTGCAAGGTTTTGTGGTTGATGACGAGGATGGCATGACTGCAGAGCCATCCTCATTTCATTTTTCCACTGTCATTTTCGGTAATGTTTACTCATTCAAAGGCATGTTATTAATAAGGCCTGGTATCAGTCTCTATGGGGAGATTTGAGAGTGACTAAATCTTGGTATCTTCCTTCAAGAACTTACAGTTAAGTAGGGAGACAACATTGTCCTGAAAAGGCGTTATAGTAAGGAGAGAAGGAGACATAATGCAGGCCTTCAGGAAGAGATGGTAGTTTGGGGTGAGGTAGTTGGCATAGGCTTATCTGACTGAAGTGGCCTGGGACCTCCAAGGGGATATTGAGGCTGGTCTGGGAGGAGCAGAAGTTTTATCTAGGGAACTTCTTGGAGCTGAAAATCCCACAAATAAGGCCCTGGCACCAAGGGAGACAGCAAACTGTGGATTTTATTCTCTGGGCAGGCATTTCAAGTTTCCTTTTGCTGTGACATACTCACTCCTTAGATGGCCTGACACAGTGCTCTCTAGGCTCTTCTGCCCATGTGCACTGGGGAAGCCCCCAGGAAACACACATGCCCACAGAGGGAGCCATGTCTTAGCATATGGGCCTTGTTCTACCTTTTCTGCATCAATACACTGTTGAGCCTTTGGAAAAAGAACGTTTCCCACTAAAAGGAAAATGCGGATTTTTAAAATAGGGGCTCTTCCTAAGGGAAAAAGGGCAACTAGGGGGTGATAGAGGGTTTAAAAAATAAACGCCCTTAAACTAACTTCGTCGAACCCTTTTATTCACTCCCTGACCTGTTTGTGCTGGGGTTGGGGTAACTGCTTATTTCTGTTTAACTGCATTCAGGCTGAATCTTAGAAGACTTTTATCCTTCCACCATCTCTCTCAGAGGAATGAACAGGGAGGCTAGATTTACTGGTGACTGATTTTCTTTCATGGGCCCAGGAACTGAGAGAGAATGTGAAGCAAGGCTGGGTTTTGCCCATGGTTAAAATAAAGCATTGTTTCCTAAGAATAAAGGCCCTGCTTCCTAAGACATAGACTGGGGTTGACAATCGTCTTAGTAACAAGACAATTCAACTCCTATTCTGCCTTGGATTTTTATTTTTATTTTTCTCACCTTTCTACCAAATGGGTTACTTAGGAAGAATGAACTGAGATCTGTCTGGAGCTCCAAGTCCTTTGGAGGAAAGATGCATGTAAAAATGTTGTTGTTTGCTGTGACAGTTTACAGCATCTTTCTTGCAAAATTAGCGCAAATCTGTTGGAAATAGAACACAATTCACAAACTGGAAGTGAACTAAAACGTAATGGTGAAAAGGGAGTAGTGTTTTGATTTGGAGATGTATATTCAGCAGAGGTTGGACTGAGATTTGGGTGTTATTTAACGTAATTATGGTAATTGGGAAACATTTATAAACACCATTGGGATGGTAATAAAATACAAAAGGGCCTATAGATGTTAGAAATGGGTCAGGTTACTAAAATAGGATTCAATTTGAAAAAAAATTTAAATAGAACTCACTGAACTGGATTCTCCTCTGAGAACCAGAGAAGACCTTCCCCACAGCTAGATTCCTGGAGACATGTACTCTCCACCATGGAGCCACTTGCCACATGTGGCCATCAACCACGTAAGATGGGGTTAGTCTGAATCGAAATGTGCTGTTATAATTGGTATAAGTGTAAAATCACACCAGACTTGGAGATTGAATATGAATAATAAGAATACTATTCCAGTAATTTTGGTATATTGATTGTCAAAAATGATAATATTTTGGCTATACTAGGTGAAATAAAATATATTAACATTAATTTCATGTTTCTTTTTATTGTTTTAACATGGCTACTGAAAGGTCTAAAACTGCATATGTGGCTCTCATATTTCTATGGGACTGTGCTGCTCTAGTAGCTAACCCAAGCCAAGCTGATTGATACCCAGGGAGGGTGTCTATCTGTATCTGTTGGTCTCCATTTCTTTTTCTTTCATTCATAGTGTTTGAAGAAGATTTTCCCACTTATGATGTCTTTCTGGAAATATGTAGAGAAGCACAGAAAAGATTGAGGTAGGGGAATACGCAGTGCTGACAGGAAGCAATGCCAGGCTTTTCTGGGTCTGGTTGTGGATTCCTTAACAGGAGGAGCAAATAGACAAATCTATGAATGAGCATTCAAGGAAGAATACATTACTGATTCCCTGCCCACATTCTGAGCCTGGGCACACACGTTTGATATATAATCCCAATAATTATACTAAACAAATGTGAGAAACTTGGAGGAATGGAGCTTTGAGACAGATGGTCTTTATGACTGAACAGGACCTCACTATGCAATTTTATTTCATGCCTTTTCCCTTCTCACCCTGTGAGCCCCAGAAATGAAGTGGGCTCAGTCGTACACTCAGTGTAACTCACTGTACACTCAGGTTCATTCAGATGCCATCGGTGGTGAGCTGGACAGTCAGGGAGGCTGGGTGTGCTGTCCATCAATGACAGCATTCTGGCAGGCCCACCCCACCCCACAGAGAGGGGGCAATGCGCAGTGTGGCTGTGGCTGTTAGCTGTGAAGTGTGAGTTTTGTTTAGTCTTCTGATTCTTTCAGGTGCTGCTTCTTGGCTGTAACTGGTAGTTTTCCAAATCCACTCCAAGTCACACCTGTCAAGAGGTCCAGGGGAGCTTTTTGTGTGGCAAGAACCTGAGCTTTCTGGAAGTCGGAATGATATACTCAATGCTTGAGGGAATTTATTTGCATAAGATAGTGTAGGACAATGCTATCCAATAGAACTTTCTGCAATTATGGAAATGCTCTGTGTCTGTCCCATCCAGTATGGTAGCTACTAGCTGCATGTGGCTTTTGAGCACTTGAAATTTGGCTAATGTGACAAAGAAACTAAATTTTAAATTTTATTTCATTTTAATTAGCAAATTTAAATGTAAATAGCAACATGTGACTGGTGGCTAGTATATTAGACATCACAATTCTAGTAACTGCCTTGCATATAAACACAAAGGGCTGTATTTATAGGACACTGGATGGCTCTCCAGTGTTACACATTTGAAATGGCTACCACCAGGAAGAAACTTGGAGGTTCTCCTCTATTCTCCTGTATCCGTCCTCTGATCAAGACAAATCATAAGGTCAAAGCAGACTATACATTTATTTATTTTAGTTTTTTTTTCCTAAAAAGTATCTGAGGTAGCTAAGTGGTCCAGTTCACATAAATAGGGCCAAAACTGTCAAGAAGTTTGCTACTCATCAGGGTTAGGCAGGAATAGATGTTCATCACAGGACTTACCTTGGACTATATTCATTCTGACTTCATGTAGGCTGTGAAGAGCAACTTCTCTAGGACTAAAACTCTGGTGAACTTCACAGAGATCAAAAAGAAGTAATTATGGAGTGTAGGGGACTGGGAATTGAGAAACTTGCTCCAAGGGCTGAGCTCTGCAATTAGTTTCATGACTTTGGATAAGCCACTTAACCTATCAGAGACTCATAAATATTTCCTCATTTGTAAAATGGTAATATTACTATCTTTCTAAGGTTCTTAAGAAGATAAGGTAGGAATGTGTCTGACTGCTTTGTGAGCTGCAAGATGCTGGGTTAATATTATTATTGGATTCTGCCCCGTGAGCATGGGCACCAGGTATGCTTATGATGCCACAGAAGTTTTCACAGAGGCAACAAAACTGGTTGGGAACAACTGAGGTATCTGAAATTATCTATCGATGTTCTTAAAAAAAGAGAGCTAAGGAAAGCTAAGATATGCAGATATACCTTTGGGGTCCACAAGTTTTCTGTAAGCATTTAAACGTTGTGTGTTTTAAATGAAATGATAATCTTTAAAGAAGTAAAATATATCTGGATATCGATAACCTTCTTATAACGAGTATTGTCTTTGGTTTTAGCCTCTATATTTGTGTTTATAATCAAGTTGATTTAAAGGCACAGAAGCTTAATTTATAAAGATTCATTTACTCCCAGATGGGTGGAGCAGTGGAAAACTTTGTAGTAGTTGAAATAATAGGAAAGTGAAGTGAGAATTGTCTTTACTTTGCACACGGTAGTGAAGGGGTGCTGTATTTAGAAGGATGTGTGCAGTATACTTAACTTTGTAAGCCACAACTTAGATTCAGCAAAGCATCATTCTATGCATTCATTGTTAATGTAGACATTATTAATTTTATAGTTTTACTTATATTCAATTTGTAACTTTTAGTTTTATAATTTTACAAGGAGTATAAGCATATTGAGTTCACTTGTTATGTTTAAGAATGTTTATAATAAAATAATTATGCATATTATTTATTACTAGGTATTACAATAAGAATAATCGTAGTCTCTTTTCCATTGGGGAGGTCTGTGGAAGTATTTTTTTTTTCCTTCATATGGGTGTATACATTACTCAAGTTTGAGAATACTGGTATGGTATAAATATTATTGGATTTCAGAAAACTTGACCTCAGCCACTAGTTTAAATTGTTTTGTATTGGAAGAACACGTATTTCTGAACTTCTGTTTTTATAGATTAGTGCAATCACAGCTACATTACAGTGTTCACAGTGTAAATATGAAGATGGATAAAGGACATTAAGGAGAAACTTTGTAAACTGTGAAGTGCCACATGAGCAGTGTTTGTGTCATTTATAATTATTACAGCCTGTATGTAAATTACACCACGTTTCTAACAGATACAGAAGACAACTCAAAAGTATGTAGATGGTGCAAAGAGAGATCCAAGAATCTGGCTGGCATTGTTAAGATGTTGGTTCACAGAAATCATATAGGGACAAATTATGCATCATGAAAATATTTTCTTTCTCTTTATACTTCTAGAGTATCAATGAGGTTGACTTAGAAGTTCCGTGATTGAGTTGCAAGAAGTAAATATTTAAATTCATAGAGATAATCATGAAATCTCAGGAATTTATTGACATACTCTCAGTCTAGAGGTCTCTTGATGACCTTCCCCATTCCAAGCTCATGCCTGGATATTTTTGTGCTCTTCACCCTGGTGGAAATATCTGTCCACACTCAGCTTCTCCAACTCAAAGCTCTTAGGAGTCCCCGAACTAGACTGCTCATTCTTTGGACCCTTTCTTGTCTCATTCTAGCCATTATCAACTTCGTTAGTTTAGAAACTCCCTTGGCATTGAGAGTCTGAATGGTATAATCTAGCTCTTGATTTTATACAAACCCCTCTTTATGTCCAGTTATTAGATTTTAAGCCTTCTCATGGCTGAAATAATTTCTTCTCTTTAATTCATACATTTCACAGTACTGACAGAAATACAGAAGACACTGTGAATTTAATTTGTGTTGACTTTACCAAGGACAAACAAGGTATGTTTTCTTCACCCTATTAGCAATTTCTTTTAAGAATGATGAGATAAGAGAGCTCTTATGAGCAGGGTCACAGGTAAGAAAAGATCTTTGGACTCAACATGAGTCCTCTATGAGTCTCCAAAGTCATCAAATAGGGGCAGGTTTTGTGCCATGAACTTTCCTTTTTTTGCATATAGAGCTGAGAAACCCAAGAGTTAAAAAAGAGACTCAGTGATAGATTCACAGATAACAGAGATGGACGGACACAAGAATAGGTGGGCATAGTGTCATCATATAGAATTGATTATTTCCACAATAGACAGACAGTGATTAGCATGTGGAAAAGGAAAACATGTGAATCAATCTGTAGAGCAGTAAGTGAGCTTTATCATTTTTGAGGTTTGAACATGCATAGGATAATACACCAATTTGTTTTATATTTCCTCAAAGTGACTTCAACATCACCAATCCTGTCTGTAGTTTCTACTTCTTGTATTGAGAGGACTAATATAATCAGAACTTTTCTGGCCTTCCAGGTAGAGTCCTCAGTTTGGATAAATAACAGATTAGACCTAGAACACAATGTGCAGAATAATGAGAACTCCTAAAACAGAGACTACAGTATAAAGAAGACACAATAGGAAGCCAAGAGAAGAGTTTTTTTTTTTTTAATTATTCCTTCATATTCAAACTTCACAAACAGTGTGAACTTGTACAATACCTCGGAAAGTGAAACTTACAAAAAAAGTGCTGGTAACATTTAAAAAAAAACAACAAAAACCCCAAAAAACAAACATCATTCTTAGCAACATCAATTACTCTTCCACACAAAACAGAAACCTTGTAAAATTTATTTTCGTATTTTTAAGGCGTAATACTTCCGTATAAAGTATATGCAAGAGATAAAACTTCACAGTATTCCAAAATGTCACAATAATAATAATAATATAATAGTATAATGAAGCGCTACAGTTAATTTTTCTTTTTTTGAATGTTTTTTTTTTCCTGTTTAAATAACAAATACAAGTCACAGGTAAATATACGTGAGAAAAATACGAGGCTAATATTAAATGGCAGGTAAGGATACTGTCACTGTAAGAAAAAACTGGCAGGATGTGTGTATTTAGTCTATATTTTAAAGCACTTGATAGAAAAGGCGTATGCAAGGTTTTTCCAAACAATTTTTCTGTTTGTTTGTTTGATAACTGACAACAATTTAAGAGTACAATGAGAAAAAAAAAGGAACAAACTCTCTCTCAAAACAATTGACCTGCTCATCCCAAACCATGTATATATTGATGGATGGATGTATTTGTGGATATACGAATTTATACCATGCACAGAGTGATACAAGCAGTGTTCCATGCCCACCTGCAAAGATTGAAGGGTATAGCACTGTAGTCATTCAGCCCATATTCCTCTTGGGAAATTAATCTTTCAATTTAAAGCTCTCTTTCCTTGCCTCTCCCTCTTTCCAAACTCTTCCTCAATTCCCAGGTCTTTGGTCTGAAAAGACAATCTGGTTAGAAAAGTTGCCCTCCATTCAAAATTCACTGGGAAATGGAAACTGCATAAGCAGTGACACACAGACACTGGAAATACCATTTGAACGAATGAATGGATATGCGTGTGTGTGTGTGTGCAGGTGCATGTGTGTGTGTGTGTGTGTGTGTATTTTAGGTCTAAATATACAGTGTATATGTGTGTGTGTGTGTGTGTATACACAGTAGCAATTGCAAAAAAGGGACCACATTCCTTTTCATACTAAGATACAATGTGATAAGAAATATATGTGTGCAGGGAAAAGGGTTTCTTCGAATCTTATCACAACACTGTGGCGGGAAAATCAGGAAATGGATTCACCTTTCAGCAGTCACCACAGTAAACTTCATTGAGAACATACATGCCCAGATATCTGTTCTGTGCACATGTGTATGTTAACAGCTAGCCATTCAGCCAACAGGTAACAGAAAGACAGCAGATAGCAAAACACATCAATAAGGTGCTCAAAGAAAAAAGTGGCACCCACTTCTCAAATGGATGGCCACGTTAAGGTGCTTCAAAAAAGTTTTTTTTTTTTTTTCAGTTTTTATTTCAAACATTAAGAGGGTACTGATTTTCACATGGTAGTTCTGAGTCAGGCCAAGGGTTTTGAGGTTTCTAACATCTTTCACTGAAAAGGGCTTTCACTGTAGTAGTTTCGTTTGGTTTGTTGTGGGTCATTTGAGTTTAAAAATGTTTTTAATAGTCAAAAACTGAAATCAAATCAACATGACTAAAAGAAATAACTGATGACATGGTATAGAACATTACTGCATTCGCATCGGATCAAGATGGTTTTGCCCATTTTTCCTCCTTCACTAACACCGTTCCTTTTTTCCTTGTTACAGTCTATTTCTTATGAACATACAGAAATGACCAAAGTCACTGCAAGTAGCTGTTTTTATTTTTTGTGATCTGTTGCAAGAGTCCAACCTTGTTTCCTCTGCTGCTGTTTGTGTAGCATCTGGTTTTGTAATGAGCATCTGGATTTGTAATGAGCATCTGATTTTGTTATGTGCATGTGGGTATACATGCACATATACACAGCTATACATGTATAATATATACACTATATATATGTGAATACATATAGGAAGTGTGTATACATTTATACATAATATAGTGTATTTTGTTTCAACTGGAGATAAACTGAACTGGGTTCAGACACTAGCACATGCTTATCTTTCCCCTGCTCCCTCTGTATATTTTAAACAGTCTGGAGCTTTAATTTATTTTTTAAAGTGCATTTTCAATGCAGAAAAACTGTAATCCACTGATTCCTTGGAAAACATTTTTGATGAGAAAAATCTGACAGTTTTCAGCCCCAAGCAAGATAAACTTGGGTTTGGTCAAGCCAGAGGCTGATGTGGCAGTGCCAGGCTTGTGCCTGAGTGATTACTGGGCATTCTGGACTCTGGGCACCTTAGCAGCAGCAGCAGCACCTTTATGAGAAGGTGGAGATAGAAGAGGAAGAAGGAAGGAAAGCTCAGATGAGGAAGAATGAAGTATTGTGTTTACATATCAAAATTGCTAACTTTGACTGTAATGGATTTGTGCAGTCCCTGCTTGTCCTTGGCTAAGAGATGCCATCTAGTCCCTTCTCCACCAACTGACACCAACCTCCCCATGGCCCCTGCATGCTCAAACATCACCCATATGTCCCCATGCCTAAGGCTGACTTCTGTGTTGGCTTCCTGTGGGTATGTGAGTGCCAGCATCAAGTAGGAATAAGGCACCAGAGAAATCAAAATGTTACAAAAAGATGCAAACCCCATTTCAAAGAGCCTCTCCCATTGCTCCATTAAAATATTGCATGTGATATCATTCGTTTGTGTGTACCTAAAGTGTGTCAAATACAGTCTCTGAAAGGAACTCGAGGCCCTTCAGCACCAGAGATCTTTAGGAATGCACCTTTTTTCTAAACACACCCACACCCCCCAGCCCCCCATGCCCACCCCACATCACAAGCAAAAGCACCAAATCAGGAGAACAAGGCTGCTTGCCATTGCTCACCTCATTTTTGATAAAATCAAAGTCTATGAAATAGAATGTTCAGGAAATGCTCTGAAATCAAATGGATTTAGGCTGTCATGTATCTGGTTACTCAATGCTTTAAGTGTCCAAAGAGTGCCATGAAGGGGTTGAAATGTTTGTGTTCAATGTTTAGGGGGAATGTGCTAAACAAAAGTTACTTCTCAAACGATGCCCAAATCTTCTACTAACACATCAACCTCCCCTATCTTTAAAAAAAAAATGTAAAAAGGAAGAGGTTAATCTAACTATAAAAGGAAAAGATGAAGGCACGTGATATTATTCGGTCCCACAATCCTTAAGAAAAATGGTATTTTGCAAGTTAGTTTGCGTGTGTGTGTGTGTCTGTGTCTGTGTGCTCGCATACATGAAATGCGAGTTCAAGGGGCCATTGGCGCAGTAGTCCAAGGGAAGTTGGAAAAGGGAAAGAGAGAAAGTCTTTAGATAGATGAAAAGACAAAGAAAGAAACAGAGGCCTCTCTTCAGCTTTCTGTCATTGACAGTCTCAAGATTTAGCTGCTTTAGAGTCCAGAAAGGAATTTGTTTGTCTTGGTCTAGAAAGTGCCCCAGTTAAATATCTCCAGTTAATCATGTTACAGCTTTTGGTGTTTCCCTTTTCCCTTCCCTCCAGCCAAATGATTTTTTAAAAAATATCACAGTTTTTAAAAATTATTTTTTCAATGTTGAAAAAATATGGAAAAGCTATTGAACAGCCTTAGGGCATTGCCTCTCCATCTTCACAGTGAGCAGATGGATGGATAATCCACAGAGTCAAAGAGGAGGTGGGCAAGATCCCTTGTGCTCAGTGGTCCCTTGCCCCACCTTCCTGAGGGCTGCGGGGGTGGGGGGGCCTTCACACCACCCACAGCCATTTCCCTCCTTTGGGTCCCTGCCTCCCGCTCCCATCCGTGGAATGTGAGCTGCTGAGAAAGGCAGAGCCATGCTAAAGAACGATGATAACAGTAACAGGAGGGTCTCAGAAGCACAGGGTGAAGGAGACGGGAGGCGCTCTCCTCAGGCAGTGTTAGCAGTGTGCTCTCTTGGCAGCCTCATCTCGGGATGGGAAAGCGTGGTTGCCCACTGAGAGGGTGAGGTCCCACTCACATTTTACTTCACGAGACCTCAACTCTCAGGCTCACCACCTTTATACCTCTCTTTGCATCAGGTTGGCCCCCAGCCCCTAAGAAGGCAATGATCTGAGATAGAGAGGCAGAGCCCGGCTGTGTCATACAAAAAAGGGCTACGCACAGCAGGATTTCAGAAATAAATTTAACTTTGGTTTTCCAACTTTTTCAAACCATTAAAATTAAAGCAGGGCTTCGGTGGCTTCGATCATCTGACAGCTGTTATATTTTTCTCATTTGGCAAGGCTAAGGCGGGGAATGGGGGGAAGAGAAAAGGGGTTTCCCATAATTGGTTGAAGACACAGGGTGGTAAAATGCTTCCACACTTAAACTCACAGTCCAGTGTTTTTGACATTTCATAAATAGCTTTTTTTCTCTAAAAAAAGAATAAAACAAGAACAATCCCTTTACTTACTCATCTGAAACAAAATAAACAGCAGTGGGTACAAACTTCTTCTTGTAACAATTACAAAAAACAACAATATAATCCCAACTTTTAACACGCATCTTGAATCAGTTATTTTTTTTTTTTTAACCTCAAAACTGCAGCATATCCTTAAGGGCAAACTTTTCGATTAGTTTTTTTCTTTTTTTTTTTTTTAAATAATGTCTTCACCAAAAAAACAGTCTTGTACCAATAAAATGCATTCAAAAATAGAAAATATTACACAACAAAAATATGTATCCTTCCTTTCCAAAAAAGATTCTTCACAAAAAAATGTAGAAAAAATTCCAACAATTTTTTTTCCTCTCCTAAACATTAACTTTCAGTCTAGGGCACAATTATTTATTGATTTAAATGTCTGTTTTTGCATAAAACATGGAAGATGCAAAACATTTACTGTATTAGGATTGTGAAGTTACATCCACTCCCACCCCTGCTCTAAAACAAAACAAAACCAGAAAAAAACCCAGCAAACATTAAACAATGATAGAGCCAGTTGGTTAAGAAAAGTATCTTTGTTCTTCCTTTACTGTGCATTTGTGTGGGTTAACGGGCCTGTCTGGTATTGGGGGATGCCGAAGAAAAGAGATCAGGTTTTAAGATTGGATTCAAGAGCTTTTTTAGCATATGCTGATACCAGTAAGTCACTGACAGTCCCCAGGTTGTACGACTATCCATTGCAAATCCTCATGAGAAGAGAAACACGTGAGGTAGCACATGGGAAGTCAGAGGGCTGAAGTGTGTCCATGTGTGTACTGTGCACCTACATCTTGACAAATGACTTTCTCAACCATATATATATATATATATATATATATATATATATATATACACACACACACACAAATTTGTTACATAGCAAATTTGTTTTTAAACATTTTTTTCTCAAAATGGAGCTCAAGCATAGGTTAAAAGGTAATGTGGAAATCCAGTGGTATGAGGAAGGCTGGGGTTATTTCCTCCATACTTTCTTCCACATTTAACTGATCTGGGCAATAATTGCAATAATAACAAGATCTCTGATCTCAGAAGAATGCTCTGTTTTCTCTACCCCCATTGAACTACCAGGTTCCTTTTATATTTTCAGCACTGTAGTTTAAACTGTATCTTTTTCTTATTTGATGATATTAATCTTTCATGTGGGATGTAGTTTGTATGTGTATTCAGTACAAATAAATTTTTTTCATAACTTTTTTTTTCCTGTTGATTATTTGCTGGTTTTTTTTTCTTGTGGTTTTTGCTTTGTTTTGTTTCTGATTTTTTAAACAGTGAAATGTGTCCAATTTTATTTCCAGTGCATCAAACAAATTTTAAATTAAAAGAAGAAATAAACGTTTCCCCCCATCTTTCTAAAGGAAATGACTGACAAAAGTACAATATAATAGAATCAGGCATTGCCAAAAATAGCATGATGTGCAACCTCAATTACATCAAAGAAAACAAACAGACAAACAAGAATTAGAGAACATAAGCACGAAGGAGCCAAGATTACATAATCCCAACGATGGTATGATTGGCAAGCACTGGTTAAAAAACAGGTAAGGCTACTCTCAGATTTCTAACTCAACATAGTTAACCACTGCTCTTCTGTCTTTTCCTTCAACTTTCAATCTTTTACTCCCTAGTTCTTTATATCTTTAAAATGAACAAATTTGTTTTTATATTTTTGGTCTACAGTAGAATTACATATTAATAATATAATAAAAAGATATTTCATTAACAGGTTGGTACTGCATCCATGTGGGGACAATAGAAAAAAGTACTCAAATAGACATAGCAAATGGACTCTATTCTTATAAAAATAACCACAAATATAAAGAAATTATAATCAGGGCAACAGATTAAAATGACAAGAGGTGTAGAAAGATATATTTTAGTTAACATAAACTCCTGTGACAAGCTATGCCCTAGAATTGCAGCCTCCAAACCTTTCCCATGATTTCCACCTTTCCATAGCCTCACTTCAAGTTCAAATGCAAATTGAAACGAAATAAAGTGGACAGGTGGTTGAGCCAGCCAAACCTTCCAAGTTACGTTAGGTGGACAGCAAGACCAGGTGGATAGCATTTGAGAAACTGGCTGGACACAGGGGAACTGCTAATGGTATTCATTTTTAATTTGGAGGAATTCCCAGTCCACTGATAAAGAGAGAAACCAAGGAACCAAATGACTTTTCTGGTAAAATATAATATATGAGATGAAATATAATTCTGTAAGAGAGGACATGGTGGTGAGGCTGGAAAGAAAAAAGAAGAGAAACAGGCAGACTTCGGGCACCATCTCCCTTTGTTTTCTACAATACATTGGTTTATTTCTCTTGTGGAGCATTCTTTAGGATTAGCTACAGACCCCAATGTCCTCTGAATAAATATATGTCAGCTCAGCTCCTGACATGATATCCATATTTATTGGCCTCCTGGAGGTCTGGGTGGCTCTGGAGGGTCCCTCCCCCACTACCACTGCCCACTGGCCCTTGCCTTCAATAAAGCAGAGAAGGTGTGCAAAGTTTCAATGGCAGGGGCTCTTTACACTAACTATCCCTAAGTGGTGACTAATTCACACAGATGGTTCCGTATGGAAACAAAAAATAAAGAAACAGAACTGGTAAGAGTTGAGCTTGGTAGCCAACAGCCTGAAGTTTTCTTCCAGGAAAAAAAGAAATGGTATCCGTCAGAAAATACTGCTTTTGGTTTCTTTTAACTTTGAGTTGTCCTTGGTTTTTCTCTCAGTCAGTTGATCCAGTTTAAAGGAGAGTTTAGAATCTAGTGCAAATATCATCAAATCACAGCATTCCAGGAGCAAGATCCTGTCCTTCATCCTAAGTGGATACTATCCCTTCAGACCTCCTCAGAAGACTGGGGGCAATGGTCCAGAAAAGTGTAACTGAATACATTATTAATCTAGTACTCACTACAACAAGAAAGGCACTATCACAACAGATCAGCCTCCAAGCATTTTCCTTACCATGGGCATGGGCATTTCAACCACTCCAGCAATCGCAACAAAATTCAGACTCTGGCTTTTTCAATCTTGAATTCATTGGCCAGTTGTCTGACTTTCCCACCAGTCACTGCTGTTGGCTCTGGCCATATAGAACCCTGATCTGCACTGTGTACATGCTGCCCTATGTTTCACCAGTGACCCTTGTTTGGTTCTAAGTGATTTAGCTCACTCTCTTCCATGGAAGTTTCTTTCTCTCCATCAGTCTCCAGGTCATGACTCTATTAAAGATAATTTACAGTGTCTAGTACTATTATTTTATTTTGTCTATTTTGTAAACCTCTGATCAGATCCAAAGTCATAAAGATAGTTCAGTACCTCCTCTAATGACAAGGTCTCCTGTAAATACCACTGTGAACAGAAAGAAAACCAAAGTGTAATCCCTTGACCACCAAAGCATATCCCTTGAGCCTGTTGTAGTACTTTTGTCTGGGAGAGAGGAGGTTGGGCTCTGAAGATTAAAATCTTTGGTGACAGAACTGGAATGGATATGCAGGTTTCAAGGAAGAAGTGTCCCAAAGCCTCAAGAGAAGTATCCTAGGACAGTTAATGTGAATATATTTTAAAAAGTTGGCCGGGCGCGGTGGCTCACGCCTGTAATCCCAGCATTTTGGGAGGCTGAGGCGGGCAGATCACAACGTCAGGAGTTCAAGAGCAGCCTGGCCAACATGGTGAAACCCCGTCTCTACTAAAGATACAAAAATTAGCTGGGCATGGTGGTGGGTGCCTGAAATCTCAGCTACTTGGGAGGCTGAGGCAGGAGAATTGCTTGAACCACTACCCGGGAGGCAGAGGTTGCAGTGAGCTGAGATGGCGCCATTGCACCCCAGTCTGGGCTACAGAGTGAGATTCCGTGTCAGGAAAAAAAAAAAAAAGTCAATCATTTCTTTCTAGAACTTTGGCTTGGTGCAGTCAATGTCCTCTTAGTGATTATCCAATACATATTTCTAAATACCTGTTAAGAGCTCTGAATTTAGTTTCTTATTTAAAACAGAGATAATGCTTTGAGGGCTTAAGGAATTTCTTATGCTAGTTTTGATGGCTCTAAATGAAGTTTTTCTAGCTAACAAGGCTGACAATTTTCTGAACAATGTTTAAACTTGGAACAGTAGACTTGGACGGATAGTAAAGAAGAGAGAGAAAGAGACAGGTTATCAATGTTGTTGTAATCTTAGGAAGGAGGCCTCAACTGAGAATTTTCCAAATTGATGCCCCCACATGTGATAGTGTTCAGAGAAATTCAAGATTAGCCATTGATATGGGTTGTGATCCTTTCCTCCTGTGCCAGAACCTTCAAAACTGTCACTTTGGATTCTGGACGTGTCCTTCAGTATCTTTACTCTTGTGTTATTATTTACCATACAATCTATTGCTTATCCTGTGATGCAAGATTCTTTTATTAACAGTTATCAAAGAGCTGTCAAACTCTGATTACTTCTAAGATTAAAAAAGACAGTAAAAATACATTTAACAAAGAAAAGGAAAAAAAAAAACAATTTCAAAAGTAAACTTTCAGGCACTATTAAGGTATTCTGCTAAGTAAGGATAGTCTATGATGGAGCAGCTAGTATGTTCTAATCCATCCTCCAACCCTTCCTCCAATGTCAAAGTTGGCCTAGCTTGTTTCAAAATAAACCTTTCACTTCACTGGTTTTCAGTGTTTATTGCACTGTTCCCTATCTGTCATCTTAAAGGACTTTACCACATGCATGGCCTTCCTCTTTGGTTAGCCTGATCTAGGTTTCATCCAGGGATGGAGAAGCATACTCAGGCCAAAAGGGTAATTCCAATATGGACAAGGCTATGTGTTTTTGAAAGGAACACACACTACTGCCCTCTGCCACACTAAAATGTGCACCAGCAAGGGGCTTTGTGGTGTAGGCCAAGGCAAAGACTTCTACATCATATTAGTCAGCTTCTTCACTATTAAAACTCTTACTGAGAGCTCAGTTGGAAGCATTGGGTAAACTTTCTCTTAAATGTTCTTAATTTGCTGTACTAACTCAGCTTCTTTAAAACAAGAAAACAGATCCTATCAGCATGGCAGTTCCTAGGCCTGATCAAGAGTTGACCAAGATTCCACAGTCTCACCAACCCCGCTAAGATCAAGCATGATGAAAATAACTGCATTTTAGTAATGCTCCTACTTTCATAACTTGCCTTTTTCTTTCCCATACATAACACACTCTCTCCCAGCACAAGTAAATACATTTCAGTAGTGCAATGCAGTGCAGTCATATTTAGTGCAAAAAAGCCCTATTATAAACCCAAAACTCAACTCTAAACAGCTCTTCCAAAGGTTACCAGTGCTACAAAAGTGGGAAATTCAGTCTGCCTCACACTTCTGTGAGTCATCTCTTTTGTTGCTCCTGTTTGTTTCAGCACAAAGTCGAGAAACTAGCATGCACCTATGTATTTTTCTGTAAAACATTAAGCCAATAGGCAGAACATAAAGAGAAGTAGTCTAGTTAAAATCAAGGGCATTATTTCGAAGAGGAAAACAGCTATTTAATGTAAAGGTCAGTAGTGGTTTTTACTTAATAGTTTTCATCATGTCAGATGGCTCTGATGCTAAGGAGAAAAGGTACAAAAAAAGATAAAGCTTTCCTGTTTCTCAAAACATGGTCCTAAATTTAACAGTGCTGGGCTTTTATTTTTGAATAGTGCAATCAGCTATTCCTCAAGGGCTACAGGCAGCAGCCACCTTACATAACTTAAATAGGTACACTAGGAGCACTCATTTTTCTATATTGACCACTTTTCCCCCACGTCATTAGTCTCCTATTCTTTTTTTCTGACTACACATAGATACAGATATACAAACACATACACAGAAATTCTCAAGGCCCCTCTCAGAATGATCAATTGAAAACTGGTACAAATAGCTCAGCGACACACTCACACAGAAGTACAATTATTAAATATAAATGTGAATTATTACAGCAAAATTAAGAGTCTGTATTGTACCTCTTCTTGTGTTATTCCATAAGAAGAAAAAACATTCATAGTAGGATCTCTTAAGGAGCTTACTTCTTTCTTAAGATTAGTCTAGAATTAGTTTGGGACGTGGCAATATTGAGTGATTCTGGCAAAATGATTTGTATTTGATCATCCTCAGGAATCTGTCTCTTCAGTTTGTCTGGGTCTTCACCCTCCAAAGGTAAGCCTGCTTGTCTGCTCATGCCCACACATGCATGTTGTAAGTCTCAAGAGAGCCACAGTATAGTTTAAAACAGATTGTGGGAACAAAAAAATTAAGCATAGTGGGGTCAGCACACTCAAATTACCTTAAAATATCAAGTTACCATAGATTTTCCTTATCATATCAGCTTCTCATCTTTGTTTGCCATGATGAAGATTACTAAGACACACTGCTTTCATCTCCTCTGAAAACCATAATTCTTTCAACAATAGTGCAGGAGCAATTTTAATTAGATATATGCAAATCACCCTTAATTTATATCTCAATAGGCTCCTCAGGAAAACTAAGGTTCGAATAAATGGGCCTAAGGAAGAAGTTTAGCAGCTGAAAATACCTTTGAGAATTTTCTCTTACAAATCTACAGCTGGTTCCAAATTAAAGTTGGTCTCAAGGAGAGCAAGAGCAGAGTAACTAGTCTTTGTTTTCAAAGATCCCCCGAGTTGTGAACATGCATAAAGCACTTTGAACTGCAGGAAAATCTTATCTCAAATTTGAACTATCATTTTATTTTCAGTGGTCTCTCTGTACACTCCTCTTGTGCCCAGAGAGCACGTTAGGTATAGGAGAAGTCAGGAGTTTCTACAGTTTCTCTAGATGAGTTTGGCAGCATTAAGAGAAGTCTTTAATCACAAAGAAGTATGGTTATCTCACTAATTCTTTGAACTGTAATAATCAGAGACAGGTAAGAAGGACAAGGGGTGAGTAGTGCTAACTTTCTCCGGTAACCTTGACAACTGGCTTTAGGAATCCAGACCTGTATCAAATTTGGTCCCTTCACATTGTCCTGTTCCCTCTCTTTGCTTTTCCTCTGTTCACTTAATTGAAATTGCAATTATTTTAAAGATTGAGCCAAGAATGTCAATTAAGCACAAAAGATGGGTTACAAAAACGTTGTCAGGCTATCTATTAATTGAGTTGAGTTGAAAACAGTATGCTTTCAAATGAAGTACTATGATTTTCTTTCTTTCTTTCTTTTTTTAAGTTTCTAATTTGTTTTTTCCCTCCTTTGTGGTGGAGGGGTATAGATGGGTGAAGTACTGGCAATGCAGTCTCCCTCTGCTACTGTTGCCTCCAGTGCCTGGGGTCGAGGCAGGTGCAGGCATGTGGGGAAGGAGGGAGAAGCAATGGGGAAACAGATGTTCCTCAATTTAAGACTTCATGGACACATATAGTCTTGAAATGGCTAGAAAAGAAGCAACTACAGGGGTAAAAATCAACAGATCGATTGGTTTTGACATTTTAGCAGCACCCCTTCCTTTTCTTTCCTGGCTATCTTGCAGTAGATATTAATTAGAAATACCCAAAGAGGAATTTAATTAAACTAATTTATTCCCAGCCTTATTCCAAAAAGGATTTGAGGAGGCAAAAAGTAGTACAAAATGCATGATCTTCATCTGTAATCAATTTCCATTCTTTGGCCCCAGATCTATTAGTTTAGGTAAATAGGTTTTCTTTCTCAAGGAATAGGTTTTTGTTTTAACTATTCTATCGTCAAAGTAAAGAGAGAATTTCTCTCTTAAAAGCTCACGAGTGATATTTGAAAAGGAAGATAAGATTTTCGTGGAGGAAAAATTCCTTCATAGCAGGATGGAAGGCTTTTCTTTCTAAGAGGGAAAATAATACAGTAAGGGTGAGCAGTTATTTGACTGTCCATAGACGTATCAAATTAAGAAATAAATATCCTTTACTATCTTGAGAAGATATAAAGGGAAACAAATAAATCAACAAACAAACTTTACTAAAATACACATTCCTCCAGTTTCAGATTTCTAAAAATTAATAATTATGCTTAAATCAAGGTTTACAGATAGCAAACAACTGTTTGAATGTGTGAAAGTATTATCCCTTTGCTTTACCATGTTTCACTTTCTTTGAAGGAATTGCATCTATGCACACTTGTCCTGAAGTCCAGTGCAGAAAATAAGCTTGTTTGCTACCAGCCTCAATCTCAGAACATTTCCTAAGCTATATTTGTATATTCTAGAGCTACGTATCTGTAAAATATGATGCAGATTTTCTGAAATGCATTGTATGTGTGTGTGTCGGGGATGGGGGGAGCGAAGCAAGCTTTTCATGGAGAAAAGAAGAAAAAAAAATCTCTTCCTATCCTCACAAATATACCACAGTGTTTTTATTATTTTGATGCATTAGTTACTGTTAGGGCTATTGGTGCTCCTGACAGGTGTCAGCTTGGAAAGATAGAGGCTCATAAGCATTAATAAATTCATATCCTGGAGTCTCTAGAATATAAACAAGATTTAGACATTAATCTGAGACTAACACAGAGGTTGTGGTGAGAAATCCTGGGTCTTGGGGTTGGAATGCTTCTTGGGGAACTAGAAAGAACAGCATCAAGAAGGCATCTCAGATTAAGAGAACCAAATAAGATCTGTCAGAACCAGAGCCTCTCCTCCTCCAAATTATACTTTAAATGATAGAATTTCAGGGTTTAAAAGAGCCTTTCTTCATTTGGAAGCCAGTGCCTAAGGAGAGGAATATTTTAGATAAAGAGTACTTTTAGAAAAAAAAATACCAGGAGTTAAAATAGACAAAGAAAAAGAAGACAGGATTGATTGAGAGAACATTCCAAGTGAAGATGACATTTCTGCACAATATAAATCTTGCTTTTAAGAGATGTTGTTTTCCTACTAGATAAAGGCCTTCAAAACTATTATTTATTTCATTGTTCTCTATGGTGTGAGTTGATGTTATAAAGTGGTTTGATTAAGATAAAACCTGGGTCAAGTCTCAAGTCAAATAAAAATACATTTCTGATATTAAATGTTGATTCTTTTTGTCAAAGGGTAAAGCAAGAACTGAAAGTGTACCGCCTATGCACTCAAAACCACATAGTACTCTAAATGTCACAGGACTTGTCTTCATTAAAGCTGAGAGACGATGTGGTATCATGGCAAGAACATTGGACCAGAAGTCAGGAAAGACTGTGTTACAAAGTTGTTATGAAGGTGACATTATAAGCATCCTGAAAGGGATATACCCAGAATGGTATCAGTCAGTCTTTTGGGCAATGCTCTGGTGACCAGACAGTTGTAATCCATTGCAGTGAGATCTGGCATGAAAACCAAATTACATGGTGCGTATTTAGGTGCTGGGGAGTATACTGCATGGCTCTTTTAAGTATCCATTTAACCCTGTTATTATTTTATTTAAGCACATACTAAGTTTATGTTTAAGCAACCTCTGGTCACAAAAATAGACGCTTTAGAAACTTTATGGATCTTCTCATACATTAGTAAATTACTGCTCAAAGTTCTAAGCCAATCAATGATTACTTATTTTTTCCAAAAGGTAATAAATAAAAAAATTCTTCGTAATTTTTCCTACAATGTGTTCAAGTGGAAGTGGCTTTTCTTGTTTGAGAAGAGCTCACTAAGGCTTGAACAGTTATCAAAATTATTTTGAAATGTTACTCTTTTCTGTAGATTCCTATAATTTAAAGTCTGATAAACAAGTAATCTGACTAGTGGAAACAGTCAACATGAGTGATTTTTTTTTTTTTCTCCAGCAGAAGTGGTTTACTCATATCAAGAATTTGAACACTGGGGTATTTTTAAAAAACAGAAAATATTTTTTCTCTCATCTTTGGTCAAATGTGAAGGTAAGAGGAATTAATGACCTCAGCTAGTACAGTTGACATTTAAAACTGTGACTCAGGTTCTCCCACTCTCAAAAGAATATTGATAACTTTTAAACTCTGAAGCTAAAATGAAGACATGCTTCACTCTGCCTACGAGTCTCAAGTTTATGAGCTCACTCACTTTAGTGTTCTTTCATTAAATAAAGCTTAAAGAAAGATATTCAGAAAGGGGTAGAGAAAGGAAGAGAAATGAACAGTTAGGAGTCACAATTTTTAGAGGTTTGGGGGCAGTGATGAAAACGAATAGGTATTTTGAAGTCGTCTTCAAGAGAAACAAGAAATAAAGGGAAGGGCTAGGAAAAGGGAAGAGGGAAATTTTTGACATAATTTGGATATCTTTTGATCCTTAGAGAAGAAACAGCCTCACTTAACAGTCAATTCACAATTATGTTTGTCTAGTAGAAATATATCTGGTTGAACACTTTGGAGAACAGATTGGTAATTTTGCCATTCCACTAGACATTCACCCTTTCAAAGCAGACTAAGAGTAGGTCATTCCTTAGTGAATACCAGGCTTCACAACTGGAGAGCGCTGCAGGGAGCTTGGCTAAGGTGAAAAGGGACTTGCTGGAGAGGCGCAGCAGAACGGGATGGGATTAGAGAATAAAACTCTATGAGGAGAGATGAAAGGAAGGAATCCCTCAGTACTCACACTGAGAGGACTTCATAGTGGTCCAGTGTGAGAAGGTCTTTTATACTGAGGTTTTAAAAAGCTCTCTTCATTTTGTCCTGAAGGTAAAAGTGACACTAGTTTCAGGCACCCAGGATGGTGGAAAAGTTTATTCAACTGAGGCTTTCCATGCATTGGGTTGAAAAGCTGAGGGAAGCTGAAGAAACTCTTTATCTGAAAGTATTTACCGTATAGGAAGACAGGATGCCTGATTTCTGAAGATTCCTTGATGGCCTAACTGAAGAAAAAAGGCACCAAATCCTCACTTTAATAGGCAAATGGAGATCCTGAGGGCTGGATACCCAAGAGTCACCCATTTTATGGATTCTTCAGACTAAAAAATGTCTCAGATAGATATTTCTGAGTTATTTTTCTATTAGCCTCTGTGGATAAAGAGTTCCTCAAACTCTGGTTTTAGTTTGAAAAAAAAAAAAAGAAAAAGAAAAAAAGCTCCCAGGAAAATGAACACTATATTGCCACACTGCCTCCAGGGAAAGGTTGAAGACTAGTTAAAATAATTATAAGCATATTGAAAAAAGAAGTATTAAAAAACCGGTATTAAGGGGAAAACTAGGCAGTTCACTGTCTTACGCTTTTCAGAAGACTGGCCCTTTTAAATGCAGCCTGTTATTGTTGGTCAGATCATATAGCACTTAAGCGGCCCCTTGGTCATATTTTTAAAAGCAAATATAGACAGTGACAGTCCTACAGGGGAAAATCACAGATACATTCATATGCACTTCTTTTGTTCTTCAGATATTGAGTGGGTCAGCTAAACAAGATCGTTTTAAATATGAACCTCTTTGTATTAGTCATACCAACAAAAAAGTTTCAAAAAAAGTTTTCACTTTCCTACATTTGCTAAGTCTGAGCTTTAAAAAATTCTAAAATCCTCTAAAGACCATATTGAAGCTGATAACATAAAAAGCAAATTAGAGCAGTAATAATTATTATTAAATGCACCAGATTAACTGCAGCAGGTTGGTGATGGGTGATATATGCAAAGACGTAATATTTCAATCAACTCATGATCATAGGCAGATTCAAAAGTTAAAATGAATATAATGTGATATATATTTCAATATAAAATTGTTACATATAATGTGTATGTCCTAGGTTTCAGAAATACTGCAATGTAGTGTATTGTACTTAAGTAAGCATACCTAAATAGTAACTCATATTCTTTCACAAAGTCACTAGTACTGTTAATTAAAAGAAAAAAAAAATCAAAACGACTATTTTTTTTTCCAGTAAAAAGAAATACCTATGGTTACAGTCACAAACTTCTTTTGGATATAGAAAGACAATATACAATTTAAAAAAGTAATAACAACAAAACAGTTGCAACTGTAAGTAGCCTTACTTAACAGGGGAAGGGGAAAAGTCACCAAAATAGAAGAGGAAGGAAAATGTCCTCTGACTTCTGTAAAGCAGAAATAATCTACATGTCATAAAAAATAACAAACCATCTTGTAAAAGAAGGGCATGAGAGTGAGAAAACTGAATCCTGAATTCCAGGCCACCAAGCCTTCAGAGTCCATTCACTGAGTACATTATGCTAGAGTGACATTCTACCTTAATGTTTGAGATGGGCAAGAGCCATCAATTCTTAGAGATTACCAAAAAATATTCCCCCCAATAGTCTATTGGTTTGCTAGACATGGTAAACAACCCACTACTGGAAAGACTTTGGCAAAGCCCACAATGGTTTCAGGAGACACAGTTTGTGAATTATGATGATATCCTGTGAGTACAAGCAGAATTAGGAAGCTTTAGTTTGGGAATAAAATGTGTGTGTGTGTGTGTGTGTGTGTGTGTGTGTGTGTGTGTGTGTGCATGTGTGTGTGAGAGCGTGCACGTGTGTGCGCACTGGGTTGCACAGAGGAAAGGAATGAAGGCCTTTGAGCTATGGGATGGCTCAGGCCAAAGTTTGTGTGGGCTTTGCCTGCCTGGCGTTGGTGCCCCCTCCTCCAGGGGACCCGGGGAGGTGCCCTGGACTGCTGCTCCCTCTTGTCTGCTCACCAGTTGAAGACTTCTGTTCTACCTTCTTATGGAGGAAAACAGCCTGTCCCTGTGGGTTTGCTGTGGATTCAACAAGCTGCATTTGTTTCTCCCAATTCTGAAACATTACAAAAAGCAACAGAGTGGGCAGGTGACTGCTTCCTGGGAAGGGAGCCACAAGCCTTTAGCACAATGGTGGAAAGAGGCAACTGTATCTATGCACGAGGACCTCTGCCTGTGTGCTTCATTTGGGAGGCACACATACTCCCAGATGACAATAAGTATACACGCAAACACACACATGCGCATACATGTCAATAAGTCCAACAGAACTGCAGAGTTTGTTAAATGCACTCTACTCCACGTAGGCATATTCAAGTTTCTCATGAAAGGGATACAAAGAAATTACCGATGGTTGGAATCCCTCAGATCGCCCTAAATTTCTCATCACAGATAGTGATGCCCCCTAGTAAGGCAACAAAGCAGAAGCAGACATGTGAGATATGTCAGACCTTTGACTCCTAACCAGAAATTCAAAAATCTGTCTTGTTGTCACTGGGCAACATGAATGTGGAACAGTTTTGTGCTGAGAGCAGCTCACACTGTGTGCACACGTATAAATAATGTACACTCAGTTATAGACATTTTGGACAGCAGTGGTGACATACTGGATGGGTTAGGACTCTCATTACTAGAATCTACATATAAATTGCAATGATTTTGCTGGGTAATAACAACTGTTGGCAACACTAGTAGACACAGATGCCCCCAAGGTGATGGTTGTTTTTTTTTTTTTTTTCCTCTTTCTCTCTCTTGGATGTGTCAAAATCTCATTGAGGCATTTTGAACCAAAGAAACCTCTGAATTTGAAAAAGGGTTAGTAGGGACTTTTACACCCTCATTAGGCATTCCAGAAGCCTGGACTCTCAAGACTGTGGCTAGATTTTTCTCTGTAAATTATCATCTGTAGATTATGATCTTTCACTGAAGACTTGAAACTTATGAGTTTGCATTTAAACAAAGAACCGCCAGATAAAAGAGATGCTCTCTAAAACTGAGGGGAAAAAAAGTTTCCAGATAAAACACTGTATGGGGAAAGAAAGCTTTTTGCTGGGATTGTTCTTGTTAAGGAAATGTTTAAAACTAGTATTCTCAGGCACCTGTGACTACATTTTATAGGATTGTATTTAGTAATATGATGTCTATTTTACATTCAGCCCAACCTACGTCACTGAAATAGAATAGGATATAGCAGCCACTATCTGAGAGTACCAGTTCTAGACAAGTTTGGTGCCTCCCCAACAAGTCACTATTTCCATGGTCCTCAATCACAAATAGGGCTTACTTTTGTGATAATGTAACTATTAAACAGCAAGAAATGCCTGTATCTTCAGAACCTTCTCATTTCTATATCATTTGTCCTCTTCCCAGGGCTTTCTGATTTAAGGCAATAATGCTATACAATAAGTAGCCTCTTGTGAAAACACCTTAACTGAGGTCACATAAGGTTAGATTTCAGTCTGAAAGTCTACAGTTTATGGAGCAACAGATGGGGCCTCAAGAAACCACTGGAATGGCAGGTGTTTAAGTCAGTGCTGTGGAAAGATGATGTTTCTTGTTTCAACCCAGGCCATTTTTACCCCTCATTCAGTGAGGAGAAAATACATAGTTCTGAAAAAGAACCCACACGATGCAGCCCTCATTTTCTACCTCTTCACTCTAAAAAGCATGGAAACAAGCCCTACTATTCCATAATCATTCCCAGGGATCTGCTAATGTACACTGCTGACTGCTATACTCAGTGTTGAAGGAGAAAAAAAATCTTCAGAGACTTAGAAGAGTCTTTGAAGTATTTTGGTCAGGCTGATCATCTTGATACTCAGTGCTAGCAATGATGCTTTGGATTAGTAATTTTCACATTCTGAGTTTACAGGAACACTGAGTCACCACAGCCTTTTCTCTTGTAAAGGTTTAAGTGGCATCAGAAATAGCAACTCTCCACAGAAAGCCCTTGGGAATATGAAAATATTCTCTCTCAAGAGCAAGAGCTCTTCTATGCCCCTTTTCTGCCTCTATATGCAGCCTGAGCACCAGGGTAGAGATTGCTTTTGAAAGTTTTCCCCATATAATTTATTTCCTGGGTACCTAAGAGAACAACCGTTTTCTTCATGAAAACACAAAGAGGGGAAAGAAGCTGCTGCTGTTCCAGTGGGAAGTTATGTCTAGCCCCAGAAAGCCTGGTGGCTGGGTCAGCTCAAGTACTCTCTTCATGTGCTGCAGGCTCAGGAGGCATTGGGTTGCTTTGCTTTTTCTATGGAATTAGGGAGCCTATTGAAATGCTAGTGCACCCTTCCTTTTGTTTGTCACCGAGTCACATGGTTCTGTCTTCAGTGTCCTATTTTTCTTTTTTTTTTTTAATTTCTTTTTTTGAGGAAAAAAATTGGCCATTTAAATAAAGTTCTTTTCTAGTGAGTAAAGAGGTTTCTCAGAGCCAGAAATCACTCAAAAGAGAGTCTGTCGACCCTAGCCATGGAAAAGCTCAGAGATTTCTCTAACTACTTCTTGCCAAACTTCCTGGTTTTGTGATTGGATGTTTCTTGGTTTAGCATTGTTTGGTGCTGAATACATTTTTGCAATTCTTTTGTTCTCTGCCCTAGAGCTTCCATTACTCTGGACTTCAACTCATTACCAAATTAAAGAATTCTTTTAGAAGATTTCTTTTAAGAGTCAGGGCACAACAGAAAGGGCACCATCCTGTTCTCCTAAATCTCAAGGGCATCTCAGGTTGTGTCTGCTCTTACGTTGCACCTTCCCTTTGTTACCTTTTAATGCAGCAGCACACTGGCTATAGCAGAGGCAGACCCGATTTGATGATCTGATACCTTTTCCACAGAATCATATATCCCCTGCTCCCAGCCCCAACTAATCAAATAACATCTTCTAGAACAACAGAGGAAGGCTCCAGAATGGGTGTTTATCCTGTGACTCCTGGGCAGACCTACCTTGTGCCCTGTTTTCCCAGGGATCACAGGTGTTGGGAGCATTATGAAGGAGCTACAACAAGGAAGCGACATAAGCCTTTATTATGCTTTCTCAGGAACTGAACGGGTTTTATCAGGGCATATCTCATTTTTGACTTCTGTGCTGAGAGAAACCATTGAGTTTTGGGCACGGGCAGAGCATAGACTGCTGGTGTGCTTGTGTGAGGGACGTACACGTAGCTCAAGCCTTTAGGACTGAATGTGAAACAAACATACCTGAAGGAAAACTTTTCTCTTTTCATTATCGGAATTCACAATTCTTACTGTTCATGGGTTGAAAAAGAGTATTTTTGGACCTTATAGAATATTTTGGTGATATAAAATAAAACTCCTAGGACTTTTAAACAAAGCAAACCCAAGTCTTTCTAAGACCAAGAGCTACTATGACTTCTAAAATGACTAGGAGCTAGAATATGAGCAGGAAATTATCCAGCACACTTAATCATGGCACAGATAGATTCAAAGCATTAGGAATCTGGGAAGACAACAGGCTATAAAACTGTTACTAGGAGCCAAACTTTACCACTCAGTTAAAATATACAGGAAACCGTTTTGATACAGAGATTTTCATTTCAGATTTTTTTTTTTTTTTGCTTAGCTTATTTCTCAGATTTTCCCCGTGTGTACAGTTGTATCAGATCCATGTGTTCCAATTATTTTTTTTTTTAGGATTACATTTCACACATTTGGGGGCCTTTGTTGTACAAATATTGGCATTTAATAGAGAAAAATTGCCCATGATGCTGAGATAATACCAATGTTTTTAATGCTAGAAAATAAAATTTTTTTATAAACTGTATCTAAATATCTTGAGATAAAAATTCCCCTTTGACTTTTTCTCCTTTCCCTTGTTTGGCAAATTCCATTTTAAAATTATAAATTGCTAAAAAATGTCCTTTCCAACTAGTTCTTCCTCCTTGTACTCATCCTAAGAAGTCTTAAATCTGGAACATCTGCTTTTATCTTACCTATCTTTCTCCTTGCTACTAAAAAGAAAGTTTTTTTAGCACTAATATCATCTTAGCATGAAGGTCTACATGTAAGATGACTGTAGGACTTGAAACAAAAAAAAAAAAACCAAAACATTAAAGAGATCCACACTCATTCTCTGATTCTGAAGCAAAATATCTTTCCCTATTTCCAAAGATATTTGTGATTGTTTAATTTGAAAGTGAGAATCGACAACCTAAAGGCATCTCTATCCTTTTGAAACAGGTCCAGACTGGTTTATTTCCTAAAATGTGGGTCAGTTTGGAAAGTGGCCATTTGACAGGCCAGGAATATAGCAATAAACAACTACCTTTTTGCTCCTCCATATCAGATCTCCCACTCCAATCCAGCTTCTTCCTCTCCCCACAAAATAATTTGTCAGCTATTTTAGAATGTGACATGTTTGGGAAGGATAAACATACAGTAGGAATATGTCCACTGCTATGTAAACCTGGCTGGTCCATTTTGGACTACAATGATCATATCACCTTGTTAAGAATTCTTTAGGGATCCACCTACTCTTTTTTTTTTTTTTTTTTTTTTTTAAGAGATACTTCCTTTACAGGGAAAGGATGATAGAATCCTTAGGGTTTCAAGTCACCTGCAGCTTTTTCTTTATCTTTTGTTCTATCAAAAGAAAAGGTGGATTCTAACCCAATTGCTTAGCATTTTACATGGCTAATCAGCATTAAGGCAAATGGGTCTCCCTCAGATTTGAGAAGCAGAAAGCTACATGTGGCCCATAATGGCACCTAAGATCAACTTTTCTGGAGGTATTAATGAAAATTCTTCCTACTTTGCTAAATTTGAACAAAGACACTTTCAAATCCACTACTGTTAAACACTTAAAAATATTTTAAAGTGGCTTTTGGCCTTCTTTCATTTGTAACATGTATTTAGTGATTTCATGTCATTGTCTTCTAGCTTTAAGAGTTTTTTTTTTTCTTAAGGTCAATCTTCTCTTTTTATATTATGGGTAGAATCACTTGTTTTCCAAAACATCAAAACAATTCCATGACATAGTTAATTAACTAATGTTCCCTCTATTGGTGGTAAGTGGAAATATTAGTCTTACAACACTGCTATTTTGAAAAGCAAAATTAGCAATAGAAAAATGAACTTACTTTATTTTGGAAGCTGTTCCTCACTAACTATTAAAACAGGTCCATTTTGGACACACAGTTCTTGGTAGAACTCCTCTTAGAAATCATGATAGGTTATAGTCAATATTCATTTAACTACCCAAGTTTATATTAAAACTTGTAGCAAAATACCCACTTAATTCAGCACTGTGGGACCAAATCAAACTCACAAATACTTCAGTTACACTAACCTTACTAAGCATCACAGAGAACTTATGAAAAAGATCCAAGTTAACCAAATGTCTAAAATATATGAATAAAACCAATTTAGTCATTACAGAGTTGTTTGTGTTGGAAGATTTTCTCTCGTTTGCTGCACAGTTTTTGTAAATAAAATGCTGACAGGAAAATTAGAAGGAAAATTAAATTAAAATGCAATGTAATTTTGAAACTAAAATACTCTCTCCTTTCTTCTTTTTAAAACTGTAGTTTGGTGTTTTGCTTTGTTTAAAGATTTGCTTTCCCCTAAGTGTGTTAAAATATGCCCAGAAATGAAATCGCTTTGGGAGTTTTAGCTAGGTTTAAGAATTCCTATATTTGAGCTGGAATCCCTTCAGGACACTGTCTATAATGAAAATATCTCTATTATAACACCTTCATCAGGACCGAGGAGAGAAATCCCAACTAGGGAGAGAGAGTGGCATCTGGTGTGATGCAATAGATTGGTGGCTTTTTGAATGGTGGATGTTGGCATCTGGGAATTTTTTGCTAATTTCCCTAAAACATTTCCAAGAAACAAGGGTTAATTAGTCACCTAAAGAATGATCGTCTTATTTAGCCCTCTTAACCATGGTGGAAACAGTCAGAAGGTGATATTTGAAAGGAAAAAAGTAATTTTGGCATCAATGCATCTTGATCTGTAACAGGCTTCTCATAACGACGCTCTTTGTAGTTGGGAAGGGTGAGGAGCTATGGCAGAGTTTTGTGAACTCCTCTTCCTGGCTGATCACAGAAGAAAAGACCCCATTTATCAAGACTTCTAGACTACTAGTGTTTCACCAAGAAAAAAAAGTAAAGTCAATAGAAATTCTAGAATTGTAAGATCTCAATGAAATTTTGGAGAAGCAAGCAATCTCTTTCTGAAAGATACAGTCTCTTCCATGAAAAAGAACAGAATTCTAGATGAATCAGTTGAAAAAAATATTCGGTGGGGCAACTTAAGCTTGCTAAAGTCAAAGAACTACATATCAAAATACAAAGCAGCAATTCAAATTACAGCAGGGATGGGCTGGCCACAGAGGCCCTCATCAACCCAGGCAATACTTAAAATAATAAAAATTAAGAAAAATTAAAAAAAATATGAAGAAAATATCCTTCCTCTCTTTCAAATATAACTTTAGTTGCCTTTTATTCTTTCTATCTGGAAGCAGTATCGCTAACCTTAACAGTCTTGACTTACCAAAAAATATATATATGTGTGTGAAATAAAAGAGAAGGAATTGGTGGCAGTGTATGCAAAACCAAAATGAAAAAAAATTACCTTTAACAATTTCACTTTTTTTGTTTTTTTTTTTACACAAATACTGTTGTAAATATATTAAAAAAATCAGCATTCTATCTGGTAAACGTCACTTTTGCCCCTCTATAAAATTTTGAATTAAAAAAGCCTCAAGAACTTTTTATTGTTCCCCCCACCCTCCATTTCTCTTTCTTTTTCTCTTCCACAAGAATATATCTTGACACTTTTTTTTTGCAAAGATTGTTGGAAATAATCCTTCTCTTGTACCTAGAAACATAGGTGCAAATTTCTGATATCTTTGTTTTATCTGCATTCCTGCCTTTCATGAAAGTCCCTCTTGATTGTGCTGAGGCTGTGGCTCAGCGAAGACACTGAATAAATACGATAGCCACTGTTGCTTGTTGCTTGTCCAAGTCTTCCTGGCTTCTGCTGCAAGGGGGGATATGGAGAAGGTGGGCCAGGGTGTGTGGACCCGGGCAGAATCTGGGGGAGAAGCCTGCCATTCGTCTTTCTTTCCCACACCACCGAACCCACTGCCCTTCCCACCCCCACAGCCCTTTTATGAAATCAGACAACGTGGTAGGTGGAAAACAGCAGGGCCTTTCCTCTGGATTTTCAACCAGAAGTGATATTCCACAGTTTTAACTGGTTACTGTGAAGTCCAAGCGGCCAGAATTGTGAAAATGTCCACTGAAACACTGCAAGCGGTGTACTTAAAGACAGTAGGCCTTTTAGATTTTGTTATATATTTTTTGTAGTGCTCTTCACAAGTGGAATTTTTTTTTTTTTTTACTTTTTTTTTAAAAGATTTTTTTGTAAAGAAGGGTTGTATTTAGAGGCCAGTAGCTAGAGATCCAACCAGTGGACCTCTTGAAGCACTACCAGGCCTTAAGGCCACCATCCGAGGGAGACTGGGAAAACTATCATTCACCCAAGCCTCCGGAAATGTAATGTACCAGCAGGCAAAAAACAGTTCTTCATGTAGTACAAAATGAAACAAAACAAAAACAAAAACAGAAAGTAAAAATGAAACCAAAACATTTCTTAAATTCTAGTGCCATAGCTTTTTTGTTTTTTGTTTTGTTTTGTTCATAAGAAAGAGAGAAAGATACTACTTATCCGTCAGACACATGCATCCTCATGTGGTCGTTGAACTGCTCGATTTGGTCAAACTTTGCTGGACAGACGGAGCAGACGTAAGTGGTCCCCTCCGTGCAGGCCACCACGCCTGGGGGACCAGTACGGGCACCTGGCGGTGTGCCCGCAGGAGGGGTCCCATTGCTGGCACTGTGCAGGGCCACATGTCGCTCCAGGAGGGTCTTGTGAGAGAACTTCTTTTTGCAGATGTAGCACTCATAGGACTTCTCTCCCCGGTGGAGGCGCATGTGCACATTGAGGGAGCTCTTCTGGGTGAAGCGCTTGTTGCAGATACTACACTGGTATGCCCGCACTCCTGTGTGTGTCACCATGTGCTTGATAAGGTAATCCTTTAAGGAGAAGGAGCGCCAACAGATGCTGCATTGGTGGGGCTTCTCACCTGTTGACGTAGAAGAGACAGCGAGCAGGACAGAGCGAGACATAGCAAGGGATGGAGAATGAAAGACAGAAAAACAAGACAACAAAAAAGAAAAACAAAAAAATTAAAAAAATAAAATCTGATCGCTTAATGGATCATCCTTGATTGGAAAAATCCAGGCCCTCCTAGCCTCTCATGTGCAGGGAAATTTTGCTTTATGGTGATGCCAAGACAGTTTTGTTTTCCATTTCCCTATGCCATAAAATGGCTCTCTTGGAAAGCTACCAGATATTCCCCACTAAAAGTCTTCAAAGGTCATTCTGTGGAAAGGAGAGGGCAACTTTTGAAGGGGGTCACTTTCAGTGATCTGATTAGGGGATTTAGTGTTTCCCATTAACATTATCAAATCAATGTAAGAAATAAGAGAGAAGAAAGATCTTTGGAGACATGGGGTGCTCTAGAATTCTTGATAACCAAGAACATTGGTCATATAGCTTGATTCCTTGGGCAAAGTTCCCACTTCTAGTAGTCTGTCTAATAAATACACCTATGTATTGATGGTGAGTTTGGAAGATATTTGCCAACATAGGAATAAGTCATTTTGAAGAGCTATACTTTCAAGTCTGTCTACTTTAGACATAAATCTTACTAACATGTAACTTAAGGGTTAATTGCTTGTTCTCTATTGACTGTACTGAGCTGGAGAGTGGCCTCAGCAGGTGTGGAGGCTGAGTAGAGAGTGGGCAACATGATGATATCAGACTCAAATGGTCCCGTTCAAATCTGGACACCAACACACTACACACCATTCTGACAAATCACCAAATGCCTCTGAGGTATACAGTCTTACTTACCTCACTGCGCTGGTGTTGACATAAAATACATATGAAATCACTTTGCAGACCACCAAGAGCAGTGTGGGAATACATGCATGGTGTTCTTATTACAAGGCTACCTCCCATCCCCATTAAACGCTTCCATATGGTTTTTGAACTCTTGGGTCAGTTTTTAAAATAGTTTTCCTGCCTCCTCCTTTGTTCTCAGCATGTTGGCAGGAGCCCTTCTTTCTCCTCAGTTTACTGCTTTGCCTTGGCTTAGAAACCAAATGATCAATTTTGTTACAAACAGTGAGGTAAGTAAAAATACCCAGTCACTGAATGACCACATGAAGTGTTCTTAAAGTCCATGGGCCTGTGACATCTCTTTAGATAATTACTTAAAGACTTGTTTGTGCTGTTTGTTCTCAGCTCTGCCTCTGGCAGGTGAGATGAATTGCATTAAAGTGTTTGGTCCATCTCTACCATCTCATTCCTGACTGCCCAGTGTAGGCACTCACCTCAGAGAAAAAAGTCCTTCCACATACTCTTCCATGGTCCAAACTAAAACCCAAAGCCTCTGAAACTCCTTAGGGTAATATTTCAACATCTGAACTACACATCAGGGTAAGAAATCTTTTAAAATTTGAGCTAACTTCCATTTAAAATATATGCCTTGACTGTTTTTCCATTTTTCCCATTATCAAATAGAAGAGCTTTGATGTATTATGGTAATAGCAGCAATAAAAACAATCACCACGTATTGAGTGCTTACTATGTGGCAGGGTTGGTATTAAGTGCTGTACGCTCATGATCCATTTTATGAAACTTTCTCTTATCAGGAAGATTCTTTTTTGTTGTGTTTTCAAACATAAACAGATAGGCTTTGAAGCATACTGACCAGACAGTATGATGCCTAAGATCACGGGGTTAGAAGAGAAGAATTTTACTTTTAGATTAAAACAGGAAAAGTTAGGGATGTCTCATTGCTAATAATCCCAATTTGCTGAAGACCTCAGTCTATGCATAGTGTTTACATCGGTACATTTTTTTTTTTGAAGTAAGAGATTCCCTAAGAGAGACAGTCATGCATGTTTTTAGCTGAAACATTTCTGTCAGCTGTAAACATGCCTGGAAGTCAGCTGGTCTTTGGTATCCTCATGCTTTCAGACAATTTATAGAGGCTATGATAGGCTGACCAACTATCATTTAAAATGTGTCCACCTGTCACCTTTTATGGGAAATGTACCTTAAATTCCAGATGATATTTTAGCTGCTAGGAAGTTGAAACTTCACCTATGTTAAAATGCTCTGCTGTTTGAAACTTTTACCTTCTTTGTGTTCTTCCTTGAGGCAAGGTCACTGATGAAGCCTTTTTATTTTCACACTCTCCTAATCTGTCTGTAAATTGATTCTTCACAGTTATCATGTTTCTCTCCATAGCTTATATAGGTATGTTGTTTGTATGCATGTAGTATTGATTCTACCATTAATTATCCATGTGATTCTGGGCTTTTTAAGTGTTTTCATCTCTCTGGGTTTGTTTCACCTTCTCTATGTGAAGAGTTGAACCAGGCACTTGCCACATGGTCCTTTGTGGATTTAGTTGTCCTCAGCCCATGGTGGACCACAACCCCTGAAGACTCTAATCCTGGCTTTGTCAGTGAATAACCGGAGGGCAACCTGCTTAGTCACTGAATGCACTAACAGTCCCACATTTTAAATAAGACAAAGTATACTGTTTCCTTCCCTGCCACAGAACAATGGTATGTTACTTAATAAGGAGAAATGTTTGCAAAACACTTGAGAGCTCCTTAAAGGAAGGTGCTCTCTATAATTATTAAGGCGCTGTGATGGTGGAGTGTAGGTATTTCAGGAACCATCTTACTAAATGGGGTATATTTTCAGATTAGTGAGGTGCTCACAACTTTCATTCTGTATGTATAAATTTGAAATGCAGTCACCCAGCAGGAATGAATTATTATGTTTCAATAAAAATTTTTCTTTCCCACTATTTTCTTGCATATTACTTACAGCAATCCCAAAATGGTTTTAGACATTATACATAAAATGGATGAGGTCTGTTGATTGTTGCTCTCCAAGTAAAGAAGTGAAAAGTGAAGATAAATGGTCAGAGATATCTTTCTAGGTTTAAGCCTATGGTCAGGAATGGCAAGCCTGATTTGTCAGAAGGGGACACAAAGTAAAAAGTGGATACTTGAATTATAACATCAAGGGGAAGGTCATATAAGTTCCTTCACTTTAAAATGATCAATTTTGGGGCTATATAGATGTAGGAGTCAGATATGAATTCCATTTCCTTGGCTGAGTGGCTTGGGTATGCAATGTAACCTCTATAAGCCTCAGTTTCCTTATCTATAACTTGAGAATAATATAGTAAGTATCTGTCTCATGAAGGTGTTTTCAAAATTGAAGAGATAAAGCATTTAGTACAGAGTACACGGTCATTTTAAGAAAAATTAAACTGTCCCATTCATCACAAAGGAACCAAGGATAAATGAAACCAACTGCAAAATGATGTGGATGGCATACAGAAGCCAATTGTGAATTTTTAAAAAATTATTTCACAATCAATAAAACCAGCGATTATATTGCAGCTATGTAATTCAGAGTTAAGGGTATAGTCTACTCTCTCAAATACATATGCAAAAGGCAAGAAGTGATATATGGATAAAATGTCAGCACAGAGCACAGAGAACTTCCTAGGAAAGCAGTCACTGAGCACTAGAGGCACAGAGACCAAACAGCAAGGGAAGAAATTGAGGGCAAGGCGGTGTCCTTTACTGCTTGCCAAGGGTGTTGGGCATGGTAAAAGTATACATTTTTCTCAATTTTTCAATGCCTCCTCATCACCTTCTTCTCATGGACCAGCTCTGACACTTACTCTGCCATGACTGACAAGTGAAAAAAAAAGAGTAAGAAAGAAACTGCTTAGGTTAGAAGATGCAAAAGGTTCTGCCTGAAGCTCCCAAAGTGCAAGTAAAAGCCATCCTAATGGGTACAGACACCCAATTTTGAACAGCAACCTCTCGCTCTGGGGGCTCAGAAAGAACCCACTTATTCTACTGATTTTTCTCCCTCATTTTAACCAGGGCTTCTCCTGAGCTGTGAAAAGGACAATGAATGCTGTTATCAGAAGCACTGTTCCTACCTGACTGTCCTGTTCTCTCTGCCTCCCCATCATCTGCCCTCGCACAATGCCCTCCTCTTTCGTGAGTATAGTGACAGGTCAAAAAACCATGGCAGGGTGCTTGATGAGACAGCAGGCAGCAAGGAAGCAGGAGAAAGAGGAGAAGGTGGGTAATGGAAGGTGGCCATGGGTGAGGAGAGCAGAAGGAATACTTGAAAGTGCAGGTCCTCTGAATGGGGAACATTCAGACTGGATCAGAAAATGGGACAGGTTCAGTATTAACAATGGAAGTCCGCTCAGATGGAATCATATGGAGCTTTTACTGGCTGCAGAGTCTAGTCTCCATCCAGAGAAGTCAGTTAAAGGGGGGCCCACACGCCTGAGATATCAGTGATGTGACTGCCTGCCAGCCTTTCTGTTCATTCCCTGGGGATGTGATCCTGTTGCCAGCTTGGACTGTGAGGCTAAGAGGGACTCCCTATTGGGAGCATGCTGCATTCACAAAATATCTGTGGCTTCAGTGACAACTAAGATATTTTACTTTTAAGCAGAACTTCGGAGAGTTCCACCCATGTTACTTCACTTTTCTTACAACTTTGTGACTAGAGTGGATATTAACATCCCCAGAAGATAGTATCTCCAATTAGAGAGTTGTACTAACACAGTGAAGGTCACCTAAGAAGTCAGTCACACCTTAGAATGTACTACCAGTCCAAACAGATTATCTTCCTCTCCTGTTAACAATTCCTTGTTCTCTGGATTATGCTGCAAAATGTATGAAGCTACTATAACACATTAATGGCTGTGATAATTTTACAGCATTCATAATTAAGTGTTTTCATATAAATTATGTTATTTAATTCACAAAGCAACCATTTAAAGTAAGTACTACAGATCTGAAAAACTGAGGCTCAGGTTGACTATAGAACTTACTCACTCAGTCAGAAAGTGGTAATATCATGGCTTTCTCACTCCAAGCCTTATACGTGTTCCTTTACACCCACTGGCTTGATGCGATTAGTAGTCCAAGCTCCATATGAGGATTAACACATTAACTTGATATGATAGTTATGTCCCAATCACCAACATTGTTATGCTACCATAGTTACTATGTCTATTTACATTGAAATCATGGCTGAAATAGCTGATCTTCTCAAAGTAATAAGCAAAATTATCATATGTGCAGAGGATACCAATGGGCTAAAAACAGTCACCAATGAATGGGCTGTTGATAATATGATTCAGAAAAGGCCAAAACATTTATCTTTTGTGGGTGGAAAAAAAAGTGTGAACACAAATATGTGTACAATATATTCTCTAGCAAAATAAAAAAATTTAAAAGTCTTGCTGTGAAAAGAATGTATCTGAGTATAAGTTCCTTGAATTAAATTCTCCTGGAATGCATGTTCACATTTTAAAATTTTCTTTTATTTATTTTATTTCAATAGGTTTTAGAGACCAGCTGGTTATTGGTGAATGTGCACATTCACCAAATGAATGAGCATATAAAAGTAAAATATACATGTATATATATGTATATGAAGTGTATGTCTGTGTGTGTGTGTGTGTGTGTGTGTGTGTGTGTGTGTGTGTGTTTCTGCTCTCACAGGGTTTCCATTCTAATGAGAAGGTGTAAAGATAACACATGATAATATTAATAATACAAGTCAGTACTGCTAAGTACCAGAAGGGATACATTTGCCATGTAATTTGGAAGACTTAACTTACCTCTGATGGGTGAGTGGTTAGTTTCTGTGATATAATTTATCCAATACAAAATCAAGCCTTGGTCCATAATTTTGATTTACTTTTCCTATTTTATTTATTTATTTTTTTGAGATGACGTCTCATTCTGCTGCCCAGGCTGGAGTGCAGTGGCGTGGTCTCAGCTCACTGTAACCTCCACCTCCCAGGTTTAAGTGATTCTCCAGACTCAGCCTCCTGAGTAGCTGGGATTATAGGTGCCTGCCACCATGCCCGGCTAATTTTTTGTATTTTTAGTAGAGATGTGGTTTCACCTTGTGGGCCGGGCTGGTCTCGAACTCCTGAACTCCTGATCTCGTGATCCGCCCGCCTCGGCTTCCCAAAGCAATGGGATTACAGGTGTGAGCCACCAGGCCCAGCCTGATTTACTTTTTCTAGACAAATTCTTATTGTGGAATTTTAAAGAATGATGTTATGTAACAAAAGCAATCTGATGCCATTCTTCTAATTATCTAGGCTCAGCCCTCTAAGGGATTGATTCTCAACTTCAGCATGAACCAGGACTGTTACACAAACTGCTGGGCTCCATCACCTGAGTGACTGACTCAGGACATCTAGGGTGAGGGTGAAAGAGGGGGGAACATAATTTGCATGCTGCTAGTGCGGGGATCACACTGCTCCAGGGTTATCTTTGAATTTTCCCTATTGCTTGCCTTCCATATCCACATTGACACCAAGGCTTCTCCTTCTTATATTCTCTATCTTTCCCTTTCATTTCCATTCCATTAGTTGACTTCTGTTTTTTCTCTTGATGGAAGGGGGCAGACAGGAGGACTGCTTTGTTCCCTGACAGGATGATTTGTTTTTTTCTTGAATTCTGTTGCTTTCAAACATGCCCTTAATTCTTAGCTTCCTTTCTCACAACTTTTATGAAGCTGCAGTAAGTGAATGAAAGAAATTCCTAGAGGTAATGAAGTCCTACTGTGGTTTGTTTAGCAGTTGATAAAGAGTGTTTAGATGAGGAATTTTATTTTACTCTTATAAAAATTGTTAAGGAATAAAAATATTCTTGTTATAAAGAATATTCAATAGAAATCCAAGGAGTATAACATAGCTTCAGTATTTAAATTCCAAAGAGGAAGGACACATGTCAAATGTGTATTATTCAAAGACAAGAAATAGAGCAAAGAAACAGTGTCTCCTGGGTGGTAGGGGCAAACAGTAATAATGATGAGGATTTTTTAAAAAATTAAGTAACACTTTGCCTCTTCTGAAAAGCTCTCACATGCATCATACGTTTAAAACTACTCAAAAGACAGAAAAAAAATCATTTATATTTTAAATTCAAAGAAACTGAGGGTTATGAAATCAATTGATTTGTTGAAGGACATATAGTCCTTTAGAAGAAATGAAAATGGATCCAAATCATCTAATTCCAATACAATAATCTTTCATTTATGCCTCCACTTAAAATTTTTGTGTTATATTCACTATGAAATATGCCCTACAATTAAAGCTTCCTTGATTCTTAAAGGTAGAGCCTAGCTCCAAAATCAATATGACACACTACGTCTTTGTCTCAAACACTTGTTATTATTATTTTTTGAGACAGAGTCCTACTGTGTTGCCTGGGGTGGAGTGCAGTGATGTGATCTCCGCTCACTGCAACCTCTGCCACCTGGGCTCGAGTGATCTTCCCACTTCAGCCTCCCAAGTAGCTGGAACTATAGGCATGTAGCACCATGTCTGGCTACTTTTTATAGTTTTTGTAGAGCTGGGGTCTTGCCAAGTTGTCCAGGCTGGTCTCAAACTCTTGGGCTTAAGTGATCCTCCCACCATGACCTCCCAAAGTGCTGGGATTACAGGCGTGAGCCATCATGCCTGGCTTCAAACACTTTCTTTCAAGAATGTGGAATATTAACATAGAGCAGTGCAAAATTGTAATTGGAATCTGAATCTTAGAATTGATTCTCTTCAGGGTTTTTTTTTTTGTTTATTTTGTTTTTGTTTTAACAGATGGGCACCCAGGTTGGCCTCGAAAATCCTGGGCCCAAGAGACCTTCCCGCCTCAGTTTCCTGAGTATCTGGGACTATAGGTGTGTACCATCACAAACAATTTATGTCTGCAGTTGTTGAAAGCAAGTACCATCTATATTAAACTTTGGAGATACTGAATTGCTAAGCTAGTCACTCGCAGGTCTATTGGTTTACATAGTAGCTGTGATGGAGAAAACCCAAATTTCTTTCTTTTTAACTTTGTCAAGCTATTATTTCTTTTTAGGATTCTTTTGGTTAGAGTATGGGTGGGAACACTGAGTCCAAACCCACTCTTGGAAATATCTCTGCGCTGTCTAGAATCTTTCTATACTAACCTTTGGACATTTTGCTCTGAATTTTTGTCACTTCCACTAGTCTCTTGGAAAGTTGTGAGGCTCCTCTTTTTTTAAATGTTTTCCTCGGAAATTGAAAAGAACTTTGTTTGGAAATGTGAGCTACAAGGAATGCAGGTCTTGAATTATTTCCACATGTTCCGGCTGTCATGCCTTTTGAAAATCTAGACCAATTGTTCTAAAAGTTTGTTAGGTTAGGGACCCCTTCAGTTAGACAAAAGTCTGGAAAGACAGATAGGATTTCCAAACTGCCACTCCCAAATAATTCTGGAATAAGAGGGAAGAGCATTACTTCTTTTAAATTTGGTGCCTAATTTGGTACATTTTGATTTTCAGATGGGGCTATATTATACACACCATTACAACAACATTTATAATTTACTGAAGATGTTCACAATTTACTAGAGAACTGAAGTCTACACTTTAAAATGTAGATTTATAAAATGACTCTACCTATAGCTTTTGCATCTATAATGTCTGAGTGTACAAATCCTTTGCTGGTTTTTTCATGCCCAAATCTAGTTATCTTGGTTAACCAGAGAATCCTTTGGTGAATCCATTGGAGAAATGTATTTATACATCAAGAAAATACTTTTTGGTAGTACACTGAAAATTTTATGTTGCAAATTTAAAGCCTTATTTCACTATGTGATCTAATAGAATGTGTGAATTTTATATCTGATAGGTCTACTTGAAGAGATGTACAGAGAGGAGAGTAGGTATGCTTATGGATCCAAGAACAGCAAAGTCAACTTTGGCTAAGGAGACAATTTCACAAATGGCCCTTCCTGTGCCCCTCCTGAGGATCCTTAATTTAATGCCTTATAAATCAGCTATCTGGGGAAGGAAAGGATATACACTATGTTACAGCACTCTATAAAACATAAGTTGCTCAAAATAAAAACATTACTATACGATTAATTCACCTAATAATGGTGATGGCCATACCACATGAAAAATTTCTTGTGATTGACGTCAGGTTATTAGTGCATTCACATTTATCCCAAATACACATAGTGACTTACCACTACCCAATTTTCTTCCTAAATTTAGTAGTGAGTCACTTTATTTATTTGGAAGTGTGAATACTGTGATCTTGAAAAACTGATTCTCATAAAAGTACGCACATTAATTTACATAATGTCATGACTTAAATTACACTGCAAAGAAGGCAAAGTTTATCTTAAGCAATGTTCCACTTCAGTTGTACAATTCCAAGTTTGATGCCTTGCCTCCATCTCTGTTGCTTTCTTTCCCTTCAGTCCCCAATCTAAACTTTGCTGTTTTATGCCCTGTCTCTTGGATTCCTACTAGCCGATCTGGGAAACAAGGTTGTTTTGACAAACTAATTTGTTTTCATGTATCAGAATTCAAGCATATAACTTTTCCCTGGTAAATTATTCATCATTTAATAGGGGTATTCTGAGGCACAGTGACTCATGCCTATAATCTCAGAACTTTGGGAGGCTGAGGCAGGCGGATGGCTTGAGCTCAGGAGTTTGAGACCAGCATGGGCAACATGGTGAAACCATATGTCTACAAAAAATAAAAAAATTAATGGGTGTGGTGGCATGTGCCTGTAGTCTCAGCTACTTGGGAGGTTGAAGTTGGGGGACTGCTTGAGCCGGTGAGGTTGAGGCTGCAGTGAGTCGAGATCATGCCACTACACTTCAGCCTGGGTGACAAAGTGAGACCCTGTCTCCCCCCAAAAAAAAGAAAAAAGAAAAAAGAAAAAAGAATTTCAAATATAATGATCATCACTGTTGTAGGTATATTTAGGTCCAAGAGAATCTATGTGAAATCACAATCTCTTAGGTGGTTACTTATATGGAGGCACATCGATGGAATGCCCAATTTTATGGCAATTCCATATCTCTGTCCCATTATGGAGCCAGGAAAAAGAACTGGCTGAGAGGTCAGGAGATCTTAGCTCTGGAATCAAGAATCCAAGGATGAAACACAATCTTATCTATCTTGTTAATTGAATCCTGTGTACAAAATTCCTAAAAATATTCATCCATTCTCTTCTTGAATGCCTCTAATTATAGAAATGCACTCTATTTAAAGGCAGTCTATGTGATATTAGGGCAGGTCTGATTGTTAACAAACTTTTTCTTTTATTTAGTGAAAGTATCTCCTGATAGCATCCAATCATTGGTCTAATTCTACCTTTTGGAGCCAAACTATACACACTGAATGTCTACTCCTCTTAACCATCTTAATAATAGCTACCACTTATAGAGCACTTATTATGTGTGAAGAACTACTCTGAAGACTTCACATACATTAATTTATTCTCAAGACATCACTACAAGGAAGGTGTATCAATATTACTTTCATTTTATAGACAAGGAAACTGAAGTATAGAAAAGTTAAGTAATTTTTTCAAGGTGACAAGGTTTAATAGTGGCTAAGCCTGATTTCAAAGCCAAGTCATCTTGCTCTAGAGCTCAAGCTCCTCCTGACTACAATATGCTGCCTCTGAAACACAAATACTTGAATATGGCTTATATGATGTCCCAAGTCTTCCCTTCAGCAGTATGGACATCCCTAGGACATCCTCTCTCCATAAAGGGTTTCTGTGATAGTGTCTCTTGGTGGCAGGGTGCTTTGTTCTTATGATGGGAGGAACACAATTGGGGCTTTTAGAAGAGGCTTTGGTGGGGTCTTTTTAAAATCTGAAATGATAACCCCAAACCTTCCCTTCTACCTGCTCTCTTACCTTGCCTTCCCACAGACCCCTCAGCCCCTGCGACCAGGCTTCCAGGTGGGGTAGCACTCACCTGTGTGTACGAACATGTGCTTGACGTAGTTCTGTTTGGCGGTGAAAGTCTTGTTGCAGAGAGTGCACTCATAAGGCTTTTTTTCGCCTTGCCCACTGGCTGTGCTGTGGCCTGCGGATGAGGCCAGGGGCTGTGGCGCTGGCAGCTGTGCAGTAAAGGTCGACAGGCCGGGCTGGGACACTGTCACAAACTGGGTCTGCTGGCCTGCCAGAGGCTGTGGCAGGCTGAAGAGGAAAGGCTTGGGGCCACTGCCCGCGGGCTGGGTAGTGAAGAGGGCTGGCAGGTAGGTGTTGCCAGCTGTGCCAATGACCTGTGTGTTGCTGGTCAAGGTCAGAGGCATCCTCAGGTTGCTGGTGAGGGTTTCTGTCTGGCGTAAGTAGAGCTGGGTACTTGGCAATGGCTGCCCGATGGACGTGCTGACTGAAGGCTGTTGCAGGACGCTCTTGTCGGAGCTGTTGCTGACAGTGATAACTGTGCTGTCCATCTCCACTTCATTGCTTCTCTCCGGAGAGGAAGCGCCTGTTTCTAGCTGGTTTGGCTGCGGACCACCTTCAGCAGGGGCTTCTGCAGCCTGCTCGGGTTGGGCGGGTTCAGCTTGGCTGTCCCGCGCCGCCCCAGGCCCAAACTGCTGCTCCACCGAGTCAGGCTCGGTGCCTATGGAGGAGCTGACGCCCGAGTCGAAGCTTTCACCTTTGGGCTCACTCTCGGTACCCTCGGCCTGGTCTGTGTCTTCCGTGCACTCCTCGGATTCGTTGCGCTCCAGGATCTGCACCCTTTGCTGCCCGTAGTAGTCGTAATCGTCCTCCATCTCCTGCTTGATGTGGATGTTGCCCACTAGGGTCTGGATGCGCACAGGTCGAGGCTGCTTGCGGCAGTGCGTGGTCTCGGGGGTGGTGGACAGGTAGCGTTCCATCTGCTGCGAGCGCTCGTGGATGCGTGTGATCCAGCTGGGGTCTTCCATGTGGTGGTCGCGGGGCAGGCCGAGCGCGGTCTCGTGGTGGCTGACCACTGCGCCACTGTAAAAAGAGCGCTCGCCACTGCCATTCTGCATGGAGCACGCGTAGAGTGCCGAGTAGATCCTGTCCACGCTGTGCTGTGGGTGGCTCTGCAGGTAGCCCGACTCCGTGTCGCTGCTCTGGCCCGACGTGCCTGACTCGGGCGTGCCCCGCGGCGTGTCCTGGCCAGAGTCCTGGATCCCCGGGAACACATCGCCCACGTTCTGTGACACGATGCGCGTGCACTCGTCGATGACTGTTTTGATCTGCAGGATGCTGGCGGCCGTGAGGATCTGTAGAGCTTCCGACTGCGAGACCCGTAGCACGCCGCTGTACATGAAGTCAATGAGCTTTTGCACAGACTGCACTGACACCACTGACGGGATCTCGATGTCGCTGTAGCCAAGCAGCAGTTTGTCCTGGAAGAAGGGGCTGCCGGCTGCCAGCACGCAGCGGTGTGCGCGCAGCATGCTCCCGTGGATGCGCACCGTTACGTCACAGAAGTGGCCACGGTTGCGCTGCTCGTTGAGGGTCTCGAGCACGGAATTGCTGAAGTTGTGAAGGTTGATGCTGTGAATGCGCTCGGTCATCCCCTTGCAACTGATGTCACCTGCAGCATGTCAACGCAGACACAAAACAGGGCATGGGTCAGATCTAGTTGGCTGCATTCCTAACACCTGGGTTTCAGGTGAGTCATGCTCATGGCTCCTAGAAGCACCGCCCTTACATAGGCAAGCGGGGAGATGGACAGGCTGCGGCATACAAGCTGCAGGTATGATGGCCTAAGGGAATAGGGCCTTGAATTTTGCTCCACTTCTGGTCTTAGTGCTGCAGCCATTTTGGGCATCCATATCAATAATTCCCCAGAGCTGCAGCTAAGGTAGAGTGGCCTAATAACCTGATGGTTTGTTTGCCTGCTGTTCCTACAGCAAAGAACTGAAAAGCAAATGGAAGACTTGTTCTTATGAACACTTTACCTCCACTTTATGTTTATTTATGTATTTATTTATTTTGCCTCCACTTTAGACAGGCCTAAGCCTAGGTCCCTTGGGAAAGTTTACATCTCCCCCAACTTATCAAAGTTCCTTATTTTATTCATACACAGTGACCACATTCATAGTTAACAAATAAACAAACCCCCTTCCTATTAAGTTATATGGCATATTATCAAAACCCACAACATCTATGCAAAAATTCTTGGAAAATTCAACCCAGACTAAGATGTCTACCAAACAGTCACTACCATGTTTTCCAGATGATCCATAGGCTATAGAAAGCAATCTGCTAGCTAAAGGGGCACTCCATGGCTGCTTTCTGTATCTACTCATTCTTCTTGGTCGTCTCTGACAACCTGTTTGAGCACTTTCTAGGGGGATTGCGTGTGATATAGATGGTTTTCTGAATTTTCTGAGGCTTAATGAAGAAGGAATGTTAAAAAGGTCAGAGATGGCAGTTCTTACCCAGGAGACTAGAGTACATTGGCGATCATATCTATTATTCAAACGGGGCACTTTCAAGAGTGAAAGGGAGCATTGTTAATAATTAGGCCAGGATAGCAGAAGTAAATCAGGAGTGGGATACACGATCTCCTTGGGTAATAGGGTGCTTTATGTACTTGCCACAGGGAAGTATTAAACAGCTCCCAGGGGGAAGGCAACAGCTACATGGAGGCTGCAGATAGCCTGACCCAGCACCACTCCTTTACTTATGACTAGGGATAATGTTGATAAGATTTGGATTCAGAATGAGAAACAAAACAGGTGGCTATAGCAGGTGGCCTAAGAAAGCTTAGGGCTTTCTTATTTTTCTAGCTCACCTCTAAGATGGCTCTAGAGAATCCCCCTCCAAATAATGCTTCAATCAGATTCCCCATTCTTGCCTTTACAACTGAACAATCAGCCAGGGAAAGTGAAACAAGTGGGCTTTCAAAACTAAATGGTCCAAGCACTGATTGTTGGCCTCTGGCCCAAATCTCTCCGTCTTGTGAGAAGCCACCCGAGAGGTAACAGCCTTCAGATGGGAAGAAGGCCTATCTCCTCACACTCTTTCTGCTCTACCTGGGGATAGAAGACTTGTTCAGGAAACTGAGTTCAATGCGCTTTTCTACCTTGCTTCACTCAATCACCCTCACATAGTATGAGCTTAACTTAATAAATGCTCAATAATACAATTTGTGCTAGTTTGTGTAAGAGCATTCTTTCTTGTTCTGACTCTATCAGGTCTGTTATGTGCCTAAAATATTGTATTAGGCTACAGATTCCATCATTTTAACTTTAGTAAGACAACTTCTCTTTACAGTTTAAAAAATTAAGGTGAATCTCCTCTAACTGTGTTAATACAAAGTATGGCCCTAAAGGCAGGCAAAAATAACCCAGGAAGGGCTGTTCAGGAACTCAATTAATCAGCAGCAGACCAAATTTCGTTCTTGCTGAGTTCACCATACAGACATATCACAATAGTAATCACAAGAGAACTTTTTTTAGGGGTTACTGTTCTAACTGCTTTATGTGTATGATTTCATTTAATTTTCACAGCAACCATGGGGAGTAGATGATATTATTCCCATTTTATAGGTGAAGAGACTGAGGCCAGAGAAATTAAGAAACTTGCTCAAGTACACAGAGGCAATTGCTGGTAGACTGGCATTTAAACCCAGGTAGTCTGCCTCTAGAGTTCGCTCTCTTAACTGCTTCACTGTATTGCATAGTTTGCCCCTGAATGAGATCTGGCCCTTAAGGATCCACGGATCTGTTGTAAAGCTGTGGGAAAGGCTTTGCCCACTACTACCTCCAGCTACTTCTATACCTATCCATGACTTAGTGTGGTTTTCATGTTTCTAGTCTGTGATGCTTCGGCATAGCCTCAGTCAGCTAACCTAAAGAACTTAGTATTTTTTTTTTTTGAGACAGGGTCTCTCTCTGTTGCCAGGCACCAGGCTGGAGTGCAGTGGCGCGATCTCGGCTCACTGCAACCTCTGCCTCCCAGGTTCAAGCAATTCTCCTGCCTCGGACTCCCGAGTAGATGCGACTACAGGCACATGCCACCACGCCCAGCTAATTTTTGTATTTTTTAGTAGAGACGGGGTTTCACCATGTTGGCCAGGATGGTCTCTATCTCTTGACCTCGTGATCCATCTGCCTCAGCCTCCCAAAGTGCTGGGATTACAGGCGTGAGCCACCACGCCCGGCCAAGAACGTATATTTTTAGACGTCATGATGCAAGAAGTAAAACAACTGTTTTGGCACTATGATGTACAATTTTCTACATACAGTTTTACTATCACCAAGGTCTCTTTCATTTAAGTAAAACAGTAAGCGGTAAAACTGGTTGTGTCTGTGATCACCTCTTTGTAGGATGGATTTATTACATTTTTTTTCTACACAACTGAAAACACCCTTTAAACACACATTTGCTCACAGCACTAGTTACAGCAATAACACTAGAGATGTCATATATGATAGAGTTTTCTTTCAGATAATTCTGGGAAGTAGCTTTATCACAATTATCATAATAATTAGTATCCATATAGTGTTTGACAGTGTATACAACTCTTTTACATGTAACATCTCATTTATTCTTTACAACAATCCTGTATGTGTTCTGGACAGGTTTTTATTTATTTATTTATTTTAACAGAGTCTTGCTCTGTTGCCCAGGCTGGAGTGCAGTGGCACAATCTCAGCTCACTGCAACTTCTACCTCCCGAGTTTAAGCAATTCTTGTGCCTCAGCCTCTCGAGTAGCTGAGATTACAGGCGTGTGCCACTACACCTCGATCACTTTCATATTTTTAGTAGACAGGGTTGCACCATGTTGGTCAGGTTGGTCTCAAACTCCTGACCTCAAGTGATCTGTCCGCCTTGGCCTCCCAAAGTGCTGGGATTACAGGCATGAACTACTGTGCCTAGCACTTCAGGATAGGTCTTATTATTACTATTTCATATAAGAGAAAGTTGAAGCTCTCAAAATGTCTAAATGACTTGCCAAAGTTTTACACAGTAGCAAGTGGCAGGGTTGGGATTAGAACCTACGCCTCTTGATGCTTTTTCCACTGCATAACAGTGGATTGCTGAGGAATTAAACCTGAAGTGCCCAAAGATCAAGAGTTATCTTAATTCTCAGTAGAAAAAAAGAAAGATGCTGAAAGTAATGACGAAGGTTGCTTTAGAGATGAGAAGTGAACACACATAATCACACACACACACACACACACACACAATTTCATGTGAAAAATACAAACTGACCAGATTGGATTGCAAATTTAGTTCATCTAAACAATCAAGTTATCTACTAAATAGTCTGAGTTAAGACTATTGTGATAATATTGCCACCAACTTCATTAAAACCCACAGAGACAAACTTAAACCTGCACACGTACACAACCTGGCCTGAAATGCCTGGCTGAATTTTATAGACACAGTTCTTAAATATCTCCCTGAGTACACTGGCCCCACACTGCAGTGAACAGCCACGAAAAGCTGAACCGTTTTTGCTGATATGAGTACAGATGCAAAGGGGGACCCTGCCTCCCCATTCAAGCACACCTCATTCCTCCAGCACACAATGCTGAGGCAATTCCTTTCCCAGGCTTTCTTTTATTTTTAACACTAATACAGTGGGAAAAAGTTTCTGCCACAGCAAGGCAAAGTCCAGGCTTTTGTGAGCATGTCCTTTTCATCCAATGGGCATTAATGTATAGATTCCAATGGAATAAATCTGAAATACTCTACTGTAGAAGATTTGTCCCCCATTGAAAACAAATCTTGATTAGATGGTTATTCACGGAGTGTATAGGAAGGAATGGTGTGAAAATGCTAACTCTATTCTTTCTTAGATTGGCACTGAATAGGCATTTGGGCTATTCAAAAAAAAAAAACCCAAACCCCAACCCTATCAACTGTACAAAACCGCAGAACTTTACATAGATTATGTGATTATGTGTATTTGGGGATCCTCCCCACCCGAAATAAAAAGTGCACAGTGTTATGAACACAGAACTGATGGCAAAATGAAAAAGTGATAAAAATAGTTATCTGTGTTTTAAAATAATAACCTACCTCCTTTTCACTAGAGTAAAAATATAGAGTCAGCCTGTGATGGCATTCACTGGAAACATGGAAGGAATTGCAGTAATGAAAGTCATCATGTATTCTAAGTGACTGTTCTGTGAGAGCACAACGCAGACAGGGCTCCAGCAGGGGTGAGTACTGAAGGGAAAATCTGCCTGTGGGGAATTGGGGATAGAGGGCCTGACTGTCTGTTTTGCAGGAACCTTGCTCCTGCCTGTCCCTTAAGCTGCAGGGGTCCAGGGATAGGACTTAGCATGAGAATAAAAAGCTGCCTGCTCACAAGAGAAAATGAGCAAGAAAGGAAACAGCAGGCAATACAATCTCTTTTAATTAGGTGTGAAATCCAGTCCTTTCTCAATCAGGAGAGCAAAAGGATATATAAAATGAGACTAGTGCAAGGGTAAGATGCTATAGAGGGGGATGGGGATTTAAAGTCTCTGAACTTGGAGGAAACACCAGCTCTCAAATGAAAACCAATATAAATTTCGGTCAAGTCAATAAGTCTTAAGTCAAGTGGCAGGGCCAGAAAGCCTTTGAGCTTTTAATCTGGGCCACCAGAGGAGGTGAGTGGGTCTGTACATGAAACAGGTGCACCTTGTCAAGTTAGTCACACTAGGGAAGAACCAGTCATCTCTGGAGAAAGGGGGGATGTATTTTGGTGACTTAGCTCCCTTATTCTCCAAACCCTCTGCCTGGGGTAAGAGCTCAGTTATATCTACTTTACCTACTCATATATGCCAAGGGAGTCCTGCTGAATCCCTGTACTAGAGGAGGTATACTAGTTTCTTGCTCAGAGGTTCCATCCAGAGCAAATGACCCTGCACCACCCTTTTCTCTCTTTCTATCTCACTGGTATCCTCACAATCTTGGAAGGGTGGCTGGGAGCACTGGAGAAATCACACATGCAAGTGGAAGGTGGCAAGCAGACAAGATCTCTTTCTCCTATGCTGGCTCCAGATACCTAGCATATCCCAGCTGTTAACTACCTTGGTAGTGATATTAGGGAAGGTCATCAGCCTGTGGAAGGGAGAGCTGTACAGTTTTACTGACCCATTCTTGGGTGAAAAGGGGGATGTTTTGAGCCATCTCCCAATGAGGGTTCTCCTCTGTCTTCCAGATTGTTTAAGCCCAGTGTGGAGGAACCATCAGGGATTTCAGCACGTTTTTTAGCCATCAGTAACAGAATTCTTCACATAAAACATAAATCAATTGTTGAAATTTTGCAGAAATTTGACTTTAAACTTGTAGAAATTTGACTTTCAAACTTATTTGCAGGAATGACTACCTATGAAAGTTGGGGACTACCTGGATGTGCTTTTTTAGTCACTATTTATTATTTCAGCTAGACAAAGATATTAAAAATTGCCAACTTATTTACAGTATTTACAACACTATTCTATTTATGATCCCAATACTGTAATTGGGTATGTCTTTAATATTACTTGAATTTTTATTTATTCATAGAACATTTTTAGAGAATACTTAAAAGTATTTAAAGGTCCTTGGTTTTTTGTGTGGGTTTTAGGGTGTACATATAGTTTTCATGAACGGACATGTTTATACTTTTATAGAAATAAGGTCAGTGACTTTCATTAAAATCTCAAAGAGGTCTGTGTTTTCCCCAAATTAAGAGTTGTGGATTGAGATTCAGGCCTCCCTGTTTAAAATACTTGTAACTACTTTCAATAATGAAAGCTTCTAAAACTGATGCATACTTTGTGATTGCATTACTCTCTGATGCATTAGGTCTGTTGAACTGATATTTTCCATTTACTTAAGTTGAACTGATACTATTTTGTATGATAAAGCAAACAATGTTAGCCAAAATGAGAAAGGTTACTTTTCAGAAGAGAGTTTTTAAAAAGGATTGAAAGTGAAGACAGATAACTACTAATACTAGCAGAAATCTGGATTATGACAGCGTATAGTTTATAACTGTTGAAGCTAACTATTATTTAGCAAAACTTGTTTTTCTCAAGTAGATTTCTTTTGACAGTTAAGCCAAATCCATAGAAGAATTAGAAAACAACCTTTAGCATTTTTTGACTGTTAAAAATTAGACATAGTGGTATAATTTGAATAAGAAATAAACATGAAATATATATATCTAATTGCAAGATCTATAGTACTTCTAATGGGGAGCTTGCCTTTGTTTTTTCCTCCCTCCCTTTCTTCCTTTTTGCTGTTATGCCACTAAGTTTTACTAAGCTTCAAGTATGGGGATCAAGGAGGCAAAATTGTGAAGTAGAAAAACATTTGCCCTGTGAGTCTCAGGTCCATTCCAAATCTTGACTTATTTTCCATACCTGAGAACTTTTTCCTCTCTTCACTCCACCAAAAAAAATAAGAGTTTTGTACTTTATTTAAGGAGAATAGATTTACATTACTAGTGGGATTTTCAGGTCTAAAGGAGAAAGTAATTCCAGAAAAGTCTTTTTACTTGGTCTTAGAGGTCTCACAGTTTCCCTTGGTTAGCCCAGGTCTTTGGCTTGCCTGATTTTATGTTAAGTCTGCTGTTATCTCTAAGAAAGGATGAGGACATGCCTGTCCATATTGTAAAATTGTAAATACAACTTACTAATGAAGTTGGTTTTGGGGTCACTTGAATTTTCACCAATTCACTAGTAAAACATTTACTGAGAATACCCCAGTATAAATGGAATTATAAGGACACAAATGATCTGAAATCCAAAACAATGGAAGAAATCCATCCATAAGGATCTTTGATATTTGAAACATATATTAATCAACTTCTCCCAGACCTCAGTGCTCAGGAACATTTCTAGAGAATACTTAAAATATTAGAAGTAAAAGCTGCATTTTGCTTTTCTTTATGGAGCCTGTGAATATAATAACTGATCATGTTTCCCTCTTGGTTCTGTTTACTAGGGAGCTCAGAATAAAAATTTAGGCCCCCTTTTAGCAACTATGTAGGACTTCATGGTATGCTTTTCAATGTAAAATTTTCACCAGCCTCATTATATTATCAATTATTTGTTTTACCTCTGATTTCTTTTTTGTATTATATAGAAATATATTTCCTACATATTTATCAATAATTGAATATGCTTTTAAGCCACCTTAAATCCCTTAGTTATGAGGTGAGGGCATAATCTATCAATCAACAAGTGATTGAGCATCCACTTTATGAAACCAATTCCAACCATAACTTAAAACTTCAGTCTTGAGTATTATCATGCTATATGCTTTATGAATTTTTTATACTTTGAGCATCTGATTCCAGTGAGGTAAACTGTTGAAATTTACTTTACAGTTCAGTTTGTGAAAATTAAGTTTTACTCTGTGAATAAAGGCATTGGATAGATAATTCCAGACAATATTCTGAAAGACACTTACACTCTCATTCCACAGTTGAAATGAAGGAGAGAAGACCTGCTGGGACTAAGGAGAAAAGTCAATGAAATCTGAGGTTTATGCCTTGAAATCCTCTTATGTTGTAAACCTTTTGAAACACCTTTTACGAGTTTCATTTTTTCTCTCTCTAAAGCACTTTTCTTACAAATTTAGCTACTGCCCTATTGTAGCCTTTTCCTTTGTTCACTAAATCTGGGGAACAAAAATACAGAGATGCTACACGCTTGGGTGGGATACAAAAATAAACCAAAGGGTCTACTTAAATTCACAAAGTTGTGCTGTTTGAACTTAGCTTTGAATAGACCTTAAAGAAGGATCTATATATTTATACATACAGCTAATAAGTTAGGTCTTTTGTTTTGCTTAAAAAGAAATCACAAGTTTAAAAAGTAAGTATATGAAAATCAGCATACTCTTAATAATCTGTTCTTGTGGTCTCTACATCATCATATACTTATTTTATAGAAAAAAAATCCAAATTTTTAAATTCAGTGAGTTCAAAGATTCAGTATAACTCCTAGGTATGGCATTTCTTTAAAGAATATCATCACTCAGTGATGAATTACAGTTAGGTAAGAAACTAATTTTTTGACTTCGGAAAAACTTTTATCTGGACTTCAATGAGTGAGAAAACAGAAGTCAACAGTGTCATTAAAAAAAAGTTTTCTTTAGTATAGCCTATGCCATTAAAAAGTTTGAAGAGATATTTTATGTATGATATAATAGTTCATGGATAGATTATCATTGCTTTTAGCATTTCTCAATCATTTGTACAAAACTGGTGCCTTTAATAAAAATTATTTTAAACAATGCTACCATAAAAATTCTTGTAAGTAAAAAAAAAAAGTTTTCTAACAAAAATCATCAAGTTCCTAATTCACAGAACTTCCTTTAGTCCTCTGTTGCTCTGCCGTTCTGATACTGCTTTTGAAGCACATCTGCAAATTCATGCTCAAATGTTCTCTTTGCTTGGGTCTTACTGAAAAAAAAAGTTGCTTCCAATGAGACTGCTGTTTTTCAAGAGTATCTTTGGTTGTTGGTAGGATGGCGAGGCAAGATTTCTCTATGGACTTGAGCCATGATAGATCATTTTACTGAGGAGTAAAGACTTTCTATCCCAAAGCAACAGTGAAAAGCCAAGGAGAAAGGTAAATCTGTTTTGCTGGGTGACTGGTTAAAATGGAAGCACTGAGGTAATTTGTATGGGCTAAGTTAAGAGAGTAGATGAAATTCATCTGTGCACCTAGGGTGATCCATTATAGAACCAGGCACAGGAACTCCTTAAACAAAAGAATAGCACATAAGTTCCTTTTTAGCTTGTACTAAGATGAAGAATAAGTAATGTTAGAGAGAACTCAAAACCTTGGGAGGCTCTGGTAAATAAGTGAAGTAGAAGGCATACTTTGTAATTATTATTATTATTTTTTTATTATACTTTAAGCTCTGGGGTACATGTGCTCAACGTGCAGGTTTGTTACATTGGTATACATATACCATGGTGGTTTGCTGCTTTGTAATTACTTTAATCATGAGTAGGCATTTTATCTTTATGATATTATTTACATATTCTTTTATATAATATTTGTTATATTATTTACATATTATAAAAAAAAGACATTGAGCTACAGAAGTCTCCTACAGCTATAGCTAACATTCAAATGATCTGTTTTCACTTTACTTATCTGGCTGGATGTGATTTTCTCTAAAATAAAATCTCTGTGCTAATCCAAGAGGTTGGCCATTTTGCTTTCCTGTGCATGTATTACATTCATTTTTACTTTTCTTCTGCTGAATTTTTAGGCAGTTCTGAAGTAATTGTACTTTCTCTTCTCACCAAGTTTTATCATCCCCATGAACCCTACTCAAACTTTTTCCTTCTCTATGAAGCCTTCTGTGATTATTGGAGTTCATCCTGAATTCTCTTTTCTTGGTTTCAACTGGTTGGTGAGGTAATAAACCGAGACATTAATTTCTGGCTTGTGCTCACTGAATTAGAAAACTTCCCTAATGAGAAGGTATCTCCCCCTTCCTCCACCTGTATGAAAGAACCGCCAGGTTTTTGTATACTTTATAGGCTCCTTTGCCTGAGGGAGTTATGGTTTCAGAGCCCATTAATCTCTAAAGAAGAAACCTTAAAACAAAGGGTTTTCTTTCCTAATCTCTGTTCTCCAAAATGAATTATTAATCTAGGCCCCTTCTGGGGAAAGGAGAGCGAGGTTGATGATGCTTTGGAGTTGGAGAATGGGATAGATTACTGGAGAGAAAGACAATCAACTTTCCCTCAAATGGGGAAGGTAGCAAGTTCTCTACTTGCATACAGCTCCTGTTGGGGTAATTGCTTGGCAGACTTCTGGAGACTGGACATAAAAAGACACTGCTTTGAGAGGAACAGTGATCATCTGGGGGCTGGGCCAATGGTCAGCAGCAAAGACCACTTTGGAGAGCATCTGTAAACCCAGCTAGTGCAGTAGTGCTGCCTATCAGAAGGACCAGGCTGAATGGCATCTTTGTGGGGTAGTCAAGCAATGTAAATGATGGAGACCACCAAGGACTAAGGACCTGATCCCTCCCTAGATTTCATGAGTCTTGTACCAATCTAGGGACGAAAAGGGAGTCCCAAAACTTCACTGTATTTCTTGCAATTTGGTGACAAAGGCCTCAGGTTTAATTTTCCTTAGAAAAATAAGGGATTTTTTTTGTACCTTAATGTTGAGGAGTGTTGGTGAAGTTCACCTGAACTTCCTATACGTGTACCACATAAGTTCTTACCAATATGCTATTGTCTCTTTTCTTCCCTTTTTCATTTGTGTCTGTCTTACCTCTCTAAGACTCAAAGCCTCCCAAAGGCTAGTATCTTACCTTGTTATAACCACAACTGCAATGACAACTACAAATTTATAACTGGATCCCCAATTCTGCTCAGCATGTTTCCTTACAATGTGTAGGTTCTATGTGAGCACTTGTCTGGTGAGCTCTTCACTGCATTTCACAAACATGTTGGTAAGTGGGAACCTCACACAGATTTACTCTGAGATATGTCTATGTGGTGTGGCCCCAAGAGGGCTTTCCCACCCCTGAAGTTCTGTGTAATGTGCTTCTTGTCCTTTATTTCCCTACCTACCCACAGCTCTATTTTCAATATGAATTTAAAGTCCAAACATTTGTTTTATGTGTTCACTGAGTTGCCCACAAACTCTGGTCTTTCATTTATGATTTCTGACACATGCCATGCTGTCTCTATCTCCCTGATTCTATTTCCCCAGAGAGACAGCTCACTGGGTCCTCCTGTCAACAGACGATTCAGTAGAACCCAAAGCTAAGCCATACTTTGTAATAAAAAATAAGAAGAGATGACCAATCTATGATGTGATATAAAAATAATCAGGCCAAACTCTGATCACTTTTGCCCAAGTTAGGGAAGCTAACCTGCTTGGTAACAGATGTTACAGAAATATCTATCAATCAGCATTGATAATGGGGTGTTAACAGTGATGTCAAGGATTGTTTAGAATACTTTCTCTTGGTGGCCACTGGGTGTCCTCATTTACAAAGTAAATATGCAATATTTAGTGAAGGTCACCAGAGAGAATAAAAGATGCTAGTTTCCTCTTTGGCCCTTCACATACTGGGTATAAATTTATTGCTGAACTCACAACAGGTTATATATTAGTACAGTTTAGAAACCTTCAGGTCAAACTGTTAAAGTTTATAACCAAAAGTAACTTATTCAGGGTACAGACGTGAATTTAAAAGGCTGTTTCCTCAACAGAGGGGACTGTGATCAGCTATTAGAATGAGCCCTTATTCATTTGAAAATTGGCATGGGATTTTGACTATCTGTCGAGAGAGCCGGCAGAGAGGAGCAGAGAAGGTCTTAATTTATTCTTGAAAGAAAAGAGAACACCAAATATCTCCATGGGATATTTGTTAGATTCTGTTTTTATCTCACCTTTTCTAAAAACTAATTAAAAATAATAATGAGAAAGATAAAATATGTCCTTTGCCTAGGAAAGCTGAAATAATGTGAAAAACAGTACAATGAGCTGGGTCAGTATACTGATTATCAATCATTTCACATCTGAAGACAAAGAATTAAATTATTTCTTTATGGATCTGTTATCCCACCTGTAAAGTGAAGGTGCGTATGCTTCACAGGGATGTTGTAGGGACAAACAGAATATGGAGGGACATAAGGTTCCTAGGAAGAGAAACTGTACATGAGATAGATTTAAGGCATTACTAATATTCTAATTGTGGCTGAGTCACAGTTGTGCATGACTTGTTCCTGCTGGAAGACAGGAGTCAAGGCCAGAGCTTACATAGCCAACAAATATGTACTGATTTGCTGCTCCCAGGCACTGAGTGTGACACACTGCTCAGCAATCACTTAATGCTCCCTAAAGTGGTATTTTGCATTTCTAGGATTGTCATTGTCTCTAAATTTATACTTATACACATCGCAGATGAGGTTTTTCCCTTGCATGGCAAAAAGAATTTCTGCCTTCCTCCAATTCAAGATACAGGATTACTATTGAATATATAATAGTACATGGCCTTCAAATGTCATACCTAGCGAATTAGCTAATCCTTTCCCAAAGTAAACTTCACTGTCATATTTTTTTTTCACTAGCATACATCCGCAGTTTAATTATTATTCTCGGGCATGTTATTTCAGTACATAAATTATTAACATGATTTTGCATCAAAAACCAACAATTTGACCAGGCCTGGTGACTCACACCTACAATCCCAGAACTTTGGGAGGCTGAGGTGGGTGGATCACTTGAGGTCAGGAGTTCTAGACCAGTTTAGCCAACATGGTGAAACCATCTCTTCTAAAAACACAAAATTAGCTGGGCACGATGGTGCATGCCTGTAATTCCAGCTACTCAGGAGGCTGAGGCAGGAGAATCACTTGAACCCTGGAGGTAGAGGTTGCAGTGAGCTGAGATCATGCCACTGCACTCCAGCCTAGACAACAGAGTGAGACTCTGTCTCAAACAAACAAACAAACAAAAACCCCCGACAATTTATACAAACAATATCAGGGAAGCCAGGAAGCTCTATGAGCTATTCGCTGCCTTTCAGAGATGTTCGGTCGTCTTATTGGCTTTGCTTAACAGTCTTTTCTGTTTTTAAAGGAGCACCATGCATGCCTCTAGTACAGCAATCTGTAACACTTAATAACGGTTAAATCTACAGCAATACACAATAGCCAGGTCACTTTCACCTTGAGATTACACTAAAGGCTTGCAGTGTACTCAGAGTGTATGGAAAAATGTCTCATTTCTTCTAAAGATCCTTAAATTCCTTGCCTTTATAGTATTATCCAACTCATTAATTAGTAGATTCATTTTTCAACTACTGTAACCCCAAAGATACATGTCTGCAGAGCCCTCCTAATTGTATTTTACCCTTGGCCTTTTCTCCTTTTAGTTTCCTCAGTTTGCACCTGTAATTTCACTTTTAGAACTTCTCCAAGCTCGGTGGCTGAACACCACACAGCACAGTCTTTATCTGATGTGCTGGCGCCTGGTGTGGTCTAAGACACACTGGTGTTTTGTTCCTAAAGTACAGGACTGATGTTCTGAAACCTAGACTCCAACACAAAGGAGATCATTAGCTCATTTTAAGTGTCTCTTTTCTTCCCTCTCAGCCTCCTCCTACCCACCCCAATACTTCCTTAGTCCTAAGCACTGGCAGCAGATGGCAACCATATTCCAAAGCTGAGTATACACAAAATAGTGCCATGGAGAACAGAGTGGCTTCAAAGTTAGCCTTTCTATTCAAGTGGGATGGCGGGGACTTTTGGAGGAGTGAACTCATCTCTCATTCATTTAATCCTCTATTCATTTAGCCAGGAATTTGTTTTCCTACACATCCTTCTACTGTCCAGCCAGTTGAGGGAGGGTGGGCATGAAGCAACTCTCTTGAGGGCCCTTCCAGCAGGAGGGCACTACGATTTCTATGCCAAGCTCTTGTTTCGCTGGGCCAGCTCTGCCTGCTGCTGATCAAATCATGCCATTCCCATAAGAGGAGCTTGGGAACACAGTGTGTAGGGGGTGGATTTCTCAAGAACTGTCTCCTTGCTAGACTGACAGTCACATGCCGTATTCCCTAGACAAAGACCAGACCCAGGAAAAGGATGAAACAAGCAGGAGGATGTGGGGTTGCAGAAAACTGTGCAGGATGTTACAGCAACGGGAGGTGGGAGTGGGAAAACCTTTTCTTTTTGTTGTTTCAAGGTTTGCTAGAGCTTTCGCCTAATCATCTGTTTGAGCATCTTGAAAATAAGTATCTATTTCCATGATATCTATCAAAAACAGGCACCAGATTATACTACAAAGTTGACCTGCCATATTGCTATTAGAATTAAAACATGTAGCAGCCTACAATCAAAAGAAAGCTTTTCTGTTTCCTCAGCATAAAAAGCAGACGATATTTGTGATACACTTTGTTTTGTTTTTGTAGGTCTGCTGAATGAAAAAAAAGAATTGGGTAAAAAATTAGTACCTATATTTTTACAAATGGGCTAAATGCTTACAAATGCACTATACCATTACTTTAGCTTCATTCTCCCCACCACATTCACTTACTCATTCAACAAACATTTGCTGAGCACCTACTCCTAATTTGTGTAAGCACTTTGCTGGGGGCTAGGGATTCAGCAGTGGACAAGCTAAGCAAGATTCTGCCCTCCTGAATTCTGTCACCTAGCCAAAATAAACATTTAACAAGTACACTGCTAGAATGTTATTTGAGAAAAAGGAATAATTCATCTTACCTAGTATTTCTTCTGAATCTTTCTTAGACATATTTCTTGAAGGTCCAGACTCCTTTGACTAAGAAGTTCTATCTTAAATTTCTCTTTTTTAATTGTTATATTCATTCCTTTCTTGGCTACAATGTTGAGAGTTCAGATTGCAACTGCTATCATTTCTGAGGGGAATAGGGGTGGGAGTATAACCCTGAGAATCCTTGCTTTTCAAACTACACATATATTTTCTCTGTAAATATTGTACCATCTAATTTGCGTCTTTGGATTTTGTTGATTAGCCATCAACATGTGATTTAAGGAATACTGCGTGTGAGATGCAGAAATCATGACTCAGTAAGTTATTATTTTAAAGCTCTGTTTTGGGATTTATACAGACTTGTGTACAGTCTAGTTTGACTTTCTATCTAATCTGCAACTATTACTAGGAGGCTTGTAGATCAAATTCCATACCCATGTGTCTCTGGAATTCTACAGTAAGAAGCAAAAGTGCTCAGGAGTTAAGAAAAGCAAACATCTGAAATTATCTCCATGCATTACCAAAAACTGTGAGCACCACGGAACAGGGAGGGTTTACCAGGTACAGTCAGCCAGTGACTGTTACTGAATTTTTTAAGATTACACTTTTTCCAACTACTGCAGACGGCTTCAGAATGGAAGAAGGTAAGTAAGCAGGGTGATTACAAGCAATCCTCTTTGGAAGTGAAACTCATTTACTCTTCTAAGCTTAACTCTATTTTGAATTATTTCAGACAACTCTCAAACCATCAAGCAGACTGACTTTCAAAAAAATAAAAGATGCATTTCTTTACTTGTAAGTATTTCTCTTTGCAAAGGGCTCTCTAATATGGTAGCATAGAAGTTTGCTCATTCTAAGGATCTGATGATTTGCTATCTTTGGGTATCCTGGCTGGAAGGTGCTTTGGTGAAAGGGCACCTAAGGTGAAATGGACAGATTGTAGATGGGTGCACATAGGTGAATGTACAGATCCTACAATGTGTTCTGAGGTAAGAGAGCAGAAAAACCCATTCCCTATAATTTGAAAATCTCTCTCTGTTTTTTTAATTTTTTTTTTTTTTGAGACAGGGTCTTAATCTGTCACCCATGGTGGAATGCAGTGGCATGATCATGGCTTACTGCAGCCTTGACTTCCTGGGCTCAGGTGTTTCTCCCACCTCAACCTCTCAAGTAGCTGGACTACAGGTGTACACTATTATGCCCAGCTAATTGTTTTGTAGAGACGGGGTTTCACTATGTTGCTTAGGCTGGTCTCTAACTCTTGGGCTCAAGTGATCCATCCACATCGGCCTCCCAAAGTGTTGGGATTACAGGCATGAGCCACTGGGCCCAGCTTGAAAATGTCTTATTCACTAGAATACACTTGAAGGCAAGAAGGAACTTAATAGATTAACACTAGAATGTAATGCTATAATATTAATAATTCTCTAACCCTTCCCTATGCCAAGAAGACAACATTCAGAGAGATTTTGAAACTTCTTTGACTTCCAATTTCCTTATCTGTAAAATGGGGTGTTTTGTAAGAATAAGATGATGCATATCAGTCCTCTTTCATTTTTAGAAAAAAAAAAAGACAGTACAAATGGAAGGATAGAAGAAGGCAAAAAGATAATGGAGAAGCTTCCCAGTCTACTTAGGTTTGAATCCAAGAAGGGACAAGCAGAGGGGCATTGGCTTTTCCTTGAAGTGAAGGAGGTAACTCTCTCATACACATTCTTCTCCTACAGATCTAGGGCTTTTCAGTCTCCTTCTCACGAGGAAAGGATAGTGCATCTATCCTTTCATTCATTACCTCACTTTTGAGTTACCCATTACTTCTTTTTAAAATATTAAGCTTCTTTAAAAAGTACATTGTAATAGTTACTTTCCCATTTATCCTATGTTTGTTCCTGAACCCCTCTTTATGGTCTTTTTTTTTGTGACACATCTGATTCTGCTTTCTTTTATCATTTTAGTTCATATTAATAATTTTAAAACACTTCAACTGTAGCTTCCACTCAACTTCATGGAGTGCTGGGTGTTTCTCTGGTGCTGCTTTAAGGGCTTTACATATGGTGTTTCACTGAATCCTTCTAATAACCCTGAGATGGATACTACTTTTATTCTCATTATGCAATTATGCACATGAGGAAATGAAAACATAGGGAGTTAATTAAAGGCACATAAAATGCATTCACAGGCTGAAGTTCATGTTAATAAGAGCAAATAACTAGACCCTGGGTGTGAAAAAATATTTTCTGAATATTGGAAAATAAGGCATAGCCCCAATCTTAGTCCATTATCGACATGTTCAAGAAACCGCTTTAGTAGCCTGTTATCATACCTGCCCCTGCCCTGAAGGCATACTGGAGGGATCCGAGAGGGCATCAGGAGCCATTTTGCATTGGGATATTCACAGGGACCTCTCCTCCTTGCTTCTTAGTTCACTCTTGGGGGCCAGGTTTGAGGATGCAGATTCTGATTAGGAATGTCCTGGGGAAGTGTTTTTCCTTCTTTTAGTTCTCTGACCCCAATACAACAAAATCTTTAAACCAGTGTCCCAGAACAACATGCAGGAAAGAATATGAACCTCTAAGAGAAAGGCCCAGTCATGGTACTAGCGGAGTCCAAAATCTCCAGGACAAGAACCCCTGCTCTGGAGCAGAGCTGGGGGGTGGGCCTACGCTTTGCCTGTATCACTGCTCAGTGAAACCAGGCCTGCTTTGCAGTGCCAGTCAGCATGTCAACCCAGAATTACTTAGGCCATTTCAGGAATCCCAGGATCTAGTCACCCATCTGGGACCTTTAGGTCAAGAGTAAAATGGAAAGGGCTAGATTTCTGAGGTTTTCTAAAAATTGGAAAAAAAATCCATTCAGGCCTACATATAAAGACCTATAATATTTCCCTGAGAAAATGGTGTGTATCCTTTCCCCTGGGGTTAACTTCTAAAAGTTTTAGTTCAGAATTTGCATGCATCTTTTCCATTAGACAGTTATGTTTTGTAGTTCAAACCTATATGCACCTTTCTTTCATTATCTCCTTTACATCTAAATACCTGGTTAAGATATGACACAGTGATCATAAGTGATTACATGGGAAAGAAAGTGATTACAGCAAAAAATTGAATGACAAAGTTAATTCAATTATTGTTTCTTGAAATTCTCTGTGTAATATTCTGCATGCCACACCAAGATTTCTTAAAAATTCTGTACACTTTGGTCTAATATCTTGGTATAAAACTGATAACATAACCAAGCTAAAACTAGTGAGGATAAATAAGTAGGAGGAAACTCATTTTTAGAACTGGAGAGGAAAGGAAAACTCCTCAAGGTCAATTTTGACATCAACAATGAATTCACTTGGCCTTGTGATTATAAAGACTCATGCTCAGAAAAATTCTTCCATATGATTGTTTATATAATTTTCAGTAGTGACAAAATAATCTCCTTATTTAGTTTTACAGGTAATTTACTAGTAGAACAAAGTAACATTTGATTCAGTTGGTTCCAGATCACCATCCTAAGGTAGAAGTATATCAGATAGTTTGTGTCCAGGTGGCACTGGCCTTTGGAATGTCTTGGACCATCACAGAAAGAAGCATAGTTTAAGTAAACAAATTGAAAACCCCCTACAAATAACGAATTTGAGGATGTCTCATGACAATGAAGGAGGACTTGAGAACAACACATAGGTTTGTTACTGGTAATTACAGAGCTACCTGAATTGGGCATATCATGAAAGAAGTACACAGAACATGGCTTTTAAAGGATTAGGCTTTAATTGTTGTTTTAAAAACAACAATTTTTTAAAAAATGGTTTTGAAAATGGTTAAGATAATTTAAATGCTCAAAGTGTATGACACCTATCCTCTACTTAGTGTTCAGAGGTTACTGAGGGTAAGGAACTGAGCGAATATTTGTGAAGTGATAATTCTTGCAAAACATTATTTCTCATTAGCTAAAAAGAAGAGAAAGCAATGTTGAAAAGAAGTAGAGAAAGAACCCATATAATTTAATTACTGCCTCACTGGGCTTGGGTAGTACCTTCAAATTCCTTTTACATATATTTACCATTCCAATTGCCCTGTGAAATGGAAGATCTAGTTCCCTCTCACCTTGCCTATTTAATTGCAGAGTCTCCCTTAACACTGTTTTTTCTCAGTCTATAATGGGCTAGAAACTCTTGTATCATAAAAATATTAATTACTCCACTTTTGAGTTACCCATTCATTGTTTCTTTTTAAAACGTTAAACTTTAAAAAAGTACATTGTAATAGTTGCTTTCCCATATATCCTATGTTTGTTTCTGAACCCCTCTTTATGGTCTTTTTTGTGACACATCTGATTCTGCTTTCTTGACAGCAACCAGGAGGCTGGTAATCCTAGAACCCAACATAATCTTTTCCTAGGTCTTTCCCTTGTTGGTATCTGTGACACTTGATACTAACTGCTGATCCTTCCTCTCCCTGATGGTCTCTCTGCACTATGCTGTTTTTTCTCCTCTCTCTTCAACCCCCTTTTCTTTTCCTCTTTTTATCCATTCTTCAGTCTCCTGCTTATCACTCATGTAAATATTTCCCAAGATTTTGCTTTCCTTTTTTCTCTTAACAAAGACTTCTTTGAAGTTTACTCCCATATTTATGGCTTGTAGTGTGGCCTCCTAGCCAAAGTGTTCGCTAGCCCTAATTTCAAGTATTCCTGCTGTGCCCCAGGACCCTGTTTGCAACTCAGTGTTAGTTGTCTCCACTGGGAACACGTGTGGTAGCTCATACTCAGCACTGTATGAAATGGAACTCTATTCAATTCCTTTCATCTTTTCTTGATATCTTGAAGTTATCTTTGATAACTGCCCTTGTTGTACCCAACACTCAGCTCCCAGAGCTGTCTACCCTCATCCTCAAAATCTGTTGCATGCATGCTACCCATCCCTCTTATTACCAGCCCTCTTCAGGTCACCAATAGTGTAAACTACCGACAGTACTGTCTGGGCCCTCTCTTTCCTCCAGTCGCTCCTTCTCATATCCAGGCTGCTAAATTAGATATTCCCAAAGTCTTGATCATGGCAGGCTCTACTTAATACCCTTCCACAACTCTGCAACAGAGTGCAAACCCCTCATACCTAATCCTAATGCCTTACTTCCAGTCTTTCAAAAGAACTCATATGAAACCATCTCTAATAAACCTAACTATATACTACTATTAACTGGATTAAAATATACTTTACAAACTTTCTAAATTCTCAGATACTGGTGATGTGAGGACATGTATTGTTTTAAGATTCTTGGTGGTGGGGTCTGTTTTTCTCCACCTTTGTGTCCTTATGGAATTCACTGTAGTGTCAGGCACAAAAGATATATTCTATACATACTTGCTGAGTGAATGAATCAGTGCTCTGGTGGGTCTCTGCGTATGGGGACATATCTTTACCTACTCTGCATGGAAGTTGTTTGTGAATGTTATCTAATCTTCTCTACAAAACTCTACGTCTGAGCATAGAGCTTCAGTTTATAAAACTGCATCCTGCACAATACTTAGCCTGTGGTCTTCCACATTGAAAACATCTACTCTATTGATGGATGAATAGTCCTGACTCCTTTCTGTTCAGAAAACATTAAGTTTGCCCAGAAGCAGACTTAGTAACAGGCAGCATAAATGGTGGGAGAAAGGGCAGGGTTCTGTTTCTGACTCTGTCACTTATTATGCTGTGAAACTTTTTTTATGACACTTCCAGTTTTCTCATGTGTACAATAATGGGTACAGACCAGGTAAACTTTCAACTTGAAGTGCTGATAAAAAGTTAGAATTGGTACACATTCCTCAGAGAGAATAAAGGACTCAGAGGCAGAAGAAAAGCAGAAAAGAAAGCATACAGTGCTCATTCTGCTGATGAAGTAATAAGGTACTTGATTATGGTACCTAGCGTAAGGTGACTGGTGGAAAGAATTGACTTGAAATTTCCTTAAAGCAAGAAGTCCTTAAAGAATCCTCATGCATACTCTCAATCAATCCTAAATGATCCAACTCTAAGGGCAGTAGTGCATGTGGCCTCTTTCATTTTAATAAGGATGTGAGAAGTCTTGACAGATATGGAGAAGCACTAATTTTATATAATGAAATTTGCCACGAGCAGAGGAAGCATACATGAAACTGTCACTAGCAGCTGTAGATAAGAATTAAAGATGTATTTCTGCATGTGATGAGATGGCAAGATGAAGAACAGAACCCTGAAAATCAGCAGTGGGTCCGAACAATTGCATATGGACAATCATATCTATTCAATGTTTGGGAGAGCAATATGGCACAGTGTAGTAACTTGGGCCAATGGACATTGAGACCAGACTTGCAAAGGGACCTGGGAGGATTTCACAAGAAGACAGACTATTAAGAGTCTGGAGGGGCCACAAATCAATGACAAAGTTCTAGCATGACACCTGTAGGTGACTCTGGCTCCAGGAATGAACTTGTCTCAATAACTAGTTATTCTGAGCCAGGTGTGGTGGCTCATGCCTATATTCCCAGCACTTTGGGAGGCCAAGGCAGGCAGAGATTGCTTGAGCTCAGGATTTGAGACCAGCCTGGCAACGTGACAAAACCTCGTCTCTACTAAAAAAAACAAAAAACAAAAAAAAACTAGCTGGATGTGATGTTCCCAGCTACTCAGGAGGCTGAGGTAGGAGGATTACTTGAGCCCGGGAGGCAGAGGTGGCAGTAAGCTGAGATTGCACCACTGTACACCAGCCTGGGCAATAGAGCCAGATCCTATTTAAACAAAAAAGAAAAAGAAAAATTATTTTGAGATTTACTGATCAAAATCATCACTAGGTCCCTCAGAATACTTTCTTACTTTGACTGGCTTTGTGGACGGAAGGGTGCTTTTGCCTATTAGAAAATAAGTGAGGCCAGGTGCGGTGGCTCATGCCTGTAATCACAGTGCTTAGGGAGGCCGAGGTGGGCAGATTACAAAGTCAGGAGTTTGAGACCAGCCTGGCCAACATAGTGAAACCCTCTCTCTACTAAAAATACAAAAATCAGCTGGGCACGGTGGCATGTGCCTGTAACCCCAGCTACTTAGGAGGCTGAGGCAGGAGATTCACTTGAACCTGGGAAGTGGAGGTTGGAGTGAGCCAAAATCACACCACTGCACTCCAGCCTGGGCGAAAGAGTAAGGCTCTGTTTCAAAATAAATAAATAAATAAATAAGTGGGTGTCTTGCTTTATTATATATTTGGAAAGCAAATATCTCTAAAATTGACATAGGATTCAGCGTAGCTGAATTATAACAACAGACAATGTTACTCAAATACAAAGTGTCCCATGATTAAAATGAGGCAAAGTATAAGAAGGCCTCAGTGTCATAACTGAACTGTTCTGTTTTCTGAAAACTCTGAGCTCTCCTTGAGCCTCTGTAGTTTTGCCTCTTTCTATTCCTTCTGCCTGGAATGCCATTCCTTCTGCCTTCGACTTTACAAATGCCCACTCCTTTATGATCCAGTTTAATGTCATTTTTGGTGTGGAGCTCTTTCCACTGCAACAGGCTCCTTCCTCGGGAGCTCTGTAGCATTTTGTGCATACTAGAACACTTTAATTCTGCATTTGCATTTACCCCTTTATGTTCCTAAAGTGTGGGGATGGCATCTTACTGCTCTTTTCATCCCTAATATTAGTTGAGGACTTGGTGCAGAAGGAGGGGTTAGATAACATTTGATCAATGACTGAATTAATGACTAAATGAAGGAATGATTAAGAATGACTACCAGAAATTACTGCATTACGTGACTATGGAAGAAACACAATTAAATTGGTATTATAGAGAAATAATATATTTTATAAAAAGAGGGCCAATTTTAAAAGCAGAGGTAGATTAAGATACAAAATTTCAAAACCTGTGCTTTTTAAAAATGAGCATGTCCCCAAATACATGGAAAAAAAAAAAAGAACTGGCTTTCTAATGTGTAAGTGCTGGACTAAGCACTAAAATCTCTAAATAAAGGGCATAAAAGGTAAAGAAAAAATTCCAAAGAGATTACATGTCAATTAACTAAGAGGAAGAAAGGTGATTTTTTAAAAAGGGAAAGACTATCTTTAATGACATAAAATCCACACTTAACAGATGAGGGACTTACTTGGCTAATGAAATGGCAGAAAACCATTTTAAATGAAAAGATAAATATATAAGTCCTCACAGGACATAGAATAAACCAGAATGCAGGATACTCTGAGGGCAACGAGAGCACTTAGTAATACCAAAAATGCTCTATTATTGCTTAACCGATACAGAATTTATTAGAAAATTTATAACAAGCCATTGGATAGTAACTGTCTGTGGCTGTTATTCCATTCCATTTTGGCTATATTTTCTCTGCAAATTAATGTGACCCTAAAATGTTTTCAGGATTGTCCAACTTGTCCTAAATTCCATAAATAAACTCTTTCAGAGGATGCTGTTTTTTGCCATGTCTCTATTACGGTTCTTCACAGATGGACCATTTTTGTCCTTCCAAAGTCTAAGAATAACTCTTTCAGTTATCAAGACATACCAAAATCCAGTTCAGCTGCTCCTGTGGGATTCCAGTTAGTTTAGACACATCTGCTGAGATACATGCATTTGAATCCAAATGAAGCTTTTGTTTGATTATACATTTTGAACATTTATGGAGATTTTCTGGGGCCAAAATGTTTTTCATTTTTTGGCACACCAAACAGAGATCTTCAGTTATAAACACTGCCTTCTGAGCACCTCCAACAGAGATCCAATCTTTTCATGTGAACAGGTGCCTCAGGAAGTTTTTGGAAGGTTTTACACTGAATCAGCTTTCTGATTGGAAACTTTCTGAACATGCAGTGAAATTTGCCGAAGAGACCTTCAAACTTGCTTGAGCAGTTTTCACTCATACAGACATACATTCACACATAGAGACAGCCCAAGTAAAAGCAAATCAGGGCCCTCTAAAACTGATGTATCTTTCTTAAAGGTTAAATATCATACGCAACCAAATTGAACAAAAAGAATTACACAACAGGAGACAGAACGAACAGATAGCAAGAGGTTCTTCATTGAGCGTGTCTCCCTTAAAGACTTTCTTGAGTTTAAGCTATACATCCTTTCAGTAAAATTTTTTACCTCATCTGGTTTCAAATATATACTCAAGCATTCACATTTTAAAATATGGCACCATAGAGTATTGCTACTAATTCCTTTCACTCACAAACCCATTCAGTTATTTTGAAACACTTCCTTCTCTACCACAAATAGGTAAACCAGATTTAAATGTAAAGGAAGAAAAAAAATGCTCTTTAAGTCAGGGGTTCTTTAGCAAAACCATCATCTTACTGATGCCCTATAACTTTTACTTTCCAGTTTGAATACAGCATAAAAAAGTTGTTATAGAGTAAGAGTTGTTACAGAGTAAAATAACTTTTTAAGCCTTAAGCCTAAAAGTTTTTAGAGTAAAATCACTCCCCCAGTGGGCATGCCTAGAATTCAAAGGGGAAATCTGCTTTCAAGTTGTCCTTATGGCCCCGAACCAGATGCTCCAAGGTGGCCAGAAACCTTTGTCTACACCCACTTAGCAGATTTCTGGCTCGTTATCAGGGACTAAAAGGTTTATTTTCAGAAATGAATCATTTCTTTTAAAATATCCCTTACCCTATTTACATGCTTGCATATTCCTTCCACTTTGTTTTCCCCCTACAGCTTTACTAAGGGAATTAATTATCTGGAAGAACAGGAACATACAGTAAGTACATCTGAGTTACAGGATGAGACACAGTATGTCATCTATTAGGCCTGGCTAAGACCAGCAGCTGATGCTAAATGGGAAGGAACATGCACCAAATGTTTTTTAATCACAAAGTTAGTAATTAATTGCTCTTTAAAATACATTTTATGCTTCTTTCTGTCTGTGTACATGAAATGCACATTTATTACATGCCAAAAATTACAACATTATGGTTTAAATGTGACTGGCACGGAAGTCCGGAAATCAGAGTTAATGTTCCCACAGCAACTTTAATTCTGTCCGTGTGCACATGTAGAGCTATAATAGTCTTCCGTTCCCGGATAATACATATAGATGGTTTTGGGAGGGAAGCTAAAAACCCATAACTGTAGTTACAGGAAAAAAAAATCAAAGGATAAAAGCTGTGCTCCTTTCCACATACGTGGATAAAAACAATGTCCCCACGCCCGGTGTTGTGTAATCAGGGAATAAAAGAATCTGCTGTGATGCCAGCACTCAAGGGGACAGTTTCTGTTGCTGTGGGAACCTGAACTTTGCATTTCCTGACTTTGGGGTAATTAAAATGTCAGCCTTAATGTGGCATTAATGGAGTTTGCCATAAAAATCCTCTTTGTTTTGTTCTCTTAAAAATTGCTTAAAAGTTCAAAATGAGCCAAGTGTACTAAAAATTTTAATCACAGGGACTCGGGTGGGTAAAGCTAACGGTTGGGAGGGGGAGGCCAAGGAAGGCGGATGGCAAGAGTTGGAAAAGGGAGAGCCCACTGGCCTCTGCCAGTGTCCAGCCCCAGCAGAGTGATGCTACCTATAGAGCTAAAGTTAAATCCACTCCATGACAGTTTGGTAATGTGTAAAGGTTCAATGAAAAATAAATAAAAGCTGTTCATGGGTAAGTGCATCTTGGCAAGGACACAAAAAACGAGACAGTCTGATGAGGCCGGTGTAAAACATAGGAAGGTAAGTCACCACGGATATTAGCTTCCAACAAAAGAAAGACATCAGAATAGGTGGCTCCACAGCAGAAGTAGGGAGGACCGCCACTGAGAGGAAAATCACTTCTTTTAGTGGGAGCCTTATTTGGGGGAAAACAAAATGGAAGAAATATGCAAGTAAAAGTTCTGGTCACGTCTATCACATGTATATGACTGTGATGTGCTACAGCTTGATAGCTGTCAAGAAAGGTTTTTCATATGGAGAGCTTCATCTGCTTTTCTGACTTGGTTTAGTCCTGCTTAAGCATTTAAAGGGAGCACTTGGCTCAGCTCATACTTAGCCTGTTTAGTGGGTAACTTCTTTGTCAAACACCTAGGGTGTTTTTTACCCCTCAGATTCCATAAGTCATCTTAATGCCTTCCATTATCACCATCGAAATTTGCTTACCATTAGCTTTTAGCAATGGTGAAGAGGTGATAAGCTGGGAGGTAAAGGGGGAATATTGCTAAAGGGAAAGTGTGTTAGTAGGCACACTGGAAAGCAATATACATATTAGCAGCAATATTAACCTCATCATCTCACAAAAGAAAGCATATCTCAACTGTATTTCTTCTTGTTTTGAATATTACTGGGATCTTTTGCCAAATTTGAAGAGGCACAGTAGGTTAAATAGCCAACTGAGAATTTAAGGGGATCAGACTTGTCATCTTTGCTGTAAAACAGCCTGTGTCCTTCATATGCAAAAAAGACTGTGGCTTACCCACCCATGTCAGTTCATATTCAGAGCCGACTTTTCTTTTGTAAGGATGCTTTATCCATCATGTTTTACAACCCAGTCACCAATATGAGTAGTTGCACATTTTGAAGACGCCTGTTCAGAGCCAGGAATGCCATCTTTGGGCTCAATAGAGAATTCCAATAAGAAATGCTCTCGCAATGAGAGCAAATCCATAAACACCCAAATGAGTTAACCACAAGCGAGTCTTTCATCTACCTGGGTGTCAGTTTTCTCATCTGTAAATTGGGAAGGATCATACTGACAGGAAATGGGCATTAAATCATGACTAAGAATAATTTTGCTAAACACATGACAAATAAAAAGGTGCTATAAAAATTCAGGCACTTGTGAAAGCTTGGAACACCACACACTGGTGGAATGTTTCTGAAGTTAAAGAGACTAACAAGTCAAGGGCACTATTTTTAAATGCCCCAAATCTGTTAGTTCTAAATAGGAACTGAATATTTTACCTTAAAGAAATTAGGCTTTTAAATTAATCTATGGTAAGAATGACATTTGAAAGTAAAAAAAAAAAAAAAATCCTCTTGAATGCAAGAAGAGCATCCAAAAATTTTAACAGCTTAAAATAAACCTTTTTCCTGTCTTCTCTCAAGCAATCTCCAAATGGACAGATTTCTGTGAATCTTTCCTAAAAACAATTTTCTTCTAAGTGTAGGCTCAAATCAGGACAAACTACAATCCAAATATATGTGGAGAAAAGTATAATCAATTTAAACAACAGGTTGGAACAGAGAAGACTTACACATCTTAATGGAAAAATCAAAGTGACTTTCTAAACAGCTGGAGATCAGGTTTCCCTTCCTGGTTTGTTCTTCCAACTGAGCTCACATCCACTGGCTTCCTCAGGGCCACCACGGAGATGTATGGTGACACCATACTCACACTGTTCCTTAAATGGACTTCATGCCAACGCTAGGGCTTGGCCAGAGGATGCTCATGATAAAGCACAATATGAAGTCCAATGCTTTTTCTATTCAGCAAAACATTTATTTTTGCCATAACAGAAGATTTCTGGGCCAAGGCAATTCTAGGTAATGCACACCCATAAGGTGTGGCACAAAGCCAGGTAATGAAGATTTGCATGTAGAAAATAGTCCATTCACCACACAAACGGGCTGTTTTCCTGGTGGGAAGGGACGGTGTGCACATGCCTGTGGGCATTGTGCCACGCTACTTTCCAGTTCTGTCTTTACTATTATGCTGGAGACTGCCAGGCAAGAAGGTCCAAGGATGTGACTATTAGGACGGTCCTCAGGACACAATCCCTGCTCCTGCCCCTTGGTGTCTCTCTAGAAGCCGCAACTTTGTTCATCTCATGGGCCACAGAGATTTGGCTCATGTTACTTCCCTTTTCATTTTCTAGTGATGGCTGGAAGATGGTCTTGGTCCAACCTTAAGTAGTACAAGCTCTCTTCACCCTAACCCTGCCCCCAGATCATTTCCCTCTATTCAGAGACTATCATGACGAAGCAAGCAGAAAATGGAATCTCCTGGACCAATTTGTCTCTCGCCCTCTTTGCAGAATTTTACATTTGTTCTGTCACAAAAAAAAAAAAAGATTTAGACTCTTATTCCCTAATTAATAATTTTTGTCTTTGTGGACAGAATTTTATTTTTGAAATAAAACTTTCGGGTCTTATGTTACTCATTTAAAAAAATATGCCAGTTATTTGCATGTTACCAGACATCGTGTATGGATATCAGTTCAGAAGAGTTGTTGGGTATCTTAAGACTAAAAGGAATATTCTTTTGAATTTGACTCCAGAGTTATTTCATTCCTTTCCATTGTCAACACACGTTTCTTTTTCTCTGAAGTATTGGGTTACATTTCAGAAAGAGAAAAAAAATCTCCTAAACGTGATTTATCAACTTGCTTAAAATAGAATTAGAAGAAGTGACTCCCAGATTAGTGGGAAGATGGCAAAAATAAACAGCAAAGAAGTGATTTCAATAGCGACAATCGCATTAAGCTGCCCATTTCCAAATTTAGGCCCTAGGCAGTTTTTTTAATTAAAAAATATTTTTAACCTGGATTCTCATTGGCTATGTGAAGTCTGGGTGGCTTCTGAATTCTTGGAAGCCATTCTCTTTTCTTCTGTAAATTTATGCTATCCTTTAACCACTTCAAAATAAATTAAAAACTGGAAAGACAGAAATTCAGCCAAGCTACATGAGACTTCAATAATGAATGCAAATCTGACTTGTGTTATGTAATTTCAAAATGGACGTTTCCTCATGTCTAACTGGCCTTCTGAGGTCCATGTTCGGTTGTTCAATTTAGTAATCGTGGAAGTGTCGTTATCCAGATCAAGAATAAATAGACACCGGTAACAAAACTTCTTTTTCTGAGTTAGCATTAGGAAAAGAACGCGGTTTATGTAATTAATCAGCCTTTTAAGGTCAAATGGCTTGTCATCTGGCTTTTAAATATACTCTAGCTTTAAAAATATATAGATGTTGGCTGAATGAAAATGGTGGCACATTACTTTTGGCTGCTTTAGAAGACCAAATGCAAACGGCTTGCTCTGAAAGTAAAAAAGCCAGAACCCAGGGGAGAAGCATTATTCCAAGCACTGCGAAGACACCATCACCTTAGTGGTGTACTCACAATCAGATGACCCGGTGTGAGCGTGAGAGTTTGTCAGTGAATGTGTTGAGTGGATGAGGGCTGGGTCTGGAGACAAAACAGCTTCAAAGTTCAGGCAGGGAAGGCCCGGCTTGGCGCTGGATCCACCCGGCTGAGTAATCTCATTCTCCTCAGATGCCTTCTGGTTTTCAGCTGTCTTGGGTTTCTTCCTGAAAATAAACAAAGGGCCCTTTGAAGGAACTGACTGCATATTTGGGAAAAGGCATTTTTAGAATCTGTTAAAGATAACTTGATTTTTTTTTTCTGAAGGGGGATGGGAGGGAGTCCAGTATGTCCCTTGTTTTAAAACAAGCTGATTCTTGTTTTTTTTTTCCCTCCAGTAATGGCCTAACTGGGAACACATGAAAGCATATGGGCCAAGAAAACAGCACCACATTTGGACTTTGTTGGCTGCATAAAAAGACCCTGTCCCAGAACTTTAGACAGCTTGAGCTACGTATGGCTGACATTATCCAAGAAAGCATCCCTCTTCCCCCCTTAGGAGTTTTAACATGGTCTGGAAAAATACTAGTGGAAGTTTTACCGTTCTAGCATTTGTCAGGAAGCTTAGAGACAGGACTCGTGGAGTAATGGGAGGAGCACTGGACTGGGAGTCAGGAGACTTGAGCTACGGTACTAGCTGTGCCTCTAACTTGCTGTGTGGCCTTGGGCACCTCACTTCACCTCTCTGGGCTTCAGTTTCCTCATCTGTAAAATAAAGGGCTTGGATTAGAAGGCCTTAAAGGTTCCTTCCAACTTTAAATTTCTACTCATGGAATACATTATGGAACATTCAATTTTCTTGCTTTAATTTAGATTTTATTTTAAATCAATAAAATTTCAAATCACAATTTTAATTTGCAGGCAGTACAGATGAGGGGGTAGTGATGGAGGCTTCTGAGAGTAGCAAGTGAATAGTCGAAGAACAGCTTAGATTCCAGTAGCTAAAGAGGGAAGGTGTCATGCAGAGATTTTTCTACTCCAACTCTTTACTCACTCTACGCCTAAGATTTTTGATTTAGTGCATCGTCCTGGAGTTTAGGGTGTGATTGTGTTTGAGATGTGAGGAAGAGATGGGTAAAGGGAATTAGAAAGTAATTGTTACTATTGTTATATGGAGTCAGAATAGGAAGTAAAACAGCACAGCTATCAGTCAGCTCAGGTCTCCTCTCCCCAGGACAATGCAACTGATATGAAATTAAACACTTAGCTTATACTACACATACCCTAGACCCCAGCCAAACTGAATTATTAGTAATAGTTTCTGAACATTTCCCCAATTCCCTTGGATCTGTGTCTTTTTCTATCATGATGTGGATAGTGACCAGAAAAAGCATTTCTTTTATTTGTAGAAAACTATGTGTGGTACAGAATTTGTTGTAAGTAGATTTGTTTCCATGTTTCCCTTGTTTCTATGAGCATGGTAATGGACTTGTTATGCAGAATAGTTTGTATTTAAATTTGTTGTACTGGGTAGTTAAATCTGCCCTCGCAGAATATGGTGTTATGATTAGTATGCTGTGTTTTCAGTCCAACAGGTTGTGAAATAAAATCTGTTTCTTCAGAGGGCAGGAGGCAGAGATGGCATGGTAAAGATTAGAATAGAGGGGAGGCTTTCAGACATCTTTTTCAGTATGGAGGAAGACAATATAAGAGAAGCAACAAATTATAAGACCTTGTCAATTGTTTGATGAATGGTGACTATGAGAGTAACCCCAAATCTTGAGTGTTTACATGGACCCCCAAGAAGCTGGTATTCTGGTTTTCAGTTTAAAGATGTAGCCAAGATCAAAGTTGCTAAAGCCCAACTCCTTTATTAAAACTAATGCTTTCTCTAAGGTCCATATCTCTCTCATTGTTGCCTACCACCAGGTTAGAAAACTCAGGGTCACTATACACCTTCCTCTTCCTTGAAGCCAATTCATCAGTAAGTTCTTATAGTTCTACTTCCTTCATATTTTTTTCACATCTGTGAATTTTTTTGCACATTCCAGTTTCACTGCTATAACCGCTTTTTATCTAGCTGATTGTTTACTAACTGGCTCTCCATCCTCCTTAGCTCCTTGGGTCCTGCTTCTTTGCATTCACTAAATCTCAGATGACTTAGCCTGCCACTCGAGGTCAGCTCCGTATCTCCTCTAACTTTTCTCATGTGTCCTATATGTTGGTCATACTGAACTCTCAAATTTCTTGAATATCCCCTAGAACATCCTGGGAATCTACATTCTTGGCTCTACAGCTTTGCTCAAGTTTTCTCTTGCTTTGAATATCCCATATTTCATCTCTGCCCTGTTGCAATCATAATTATCCTTTATACGTATTAAATAGTATCTTCATCTTATAACTGTCTTGATTTCTTTCTACCAGATAGGACTTCACTCCCCACATTGAATTTCTCTCTAGGTCTTTCTCTGAAATACCTAAGCTCTTTTTTTTTTTTCCTAATCTTATTTCACTCATTGAATTTTATTTCAATAATGGCTATTTATGTGCATATCCCTCTTATGAGACTGTAAGCTCTCTGAAGGTAAGGAAATGTTTTAGTTATTTTTGTATTCCTTGTGTTCATCTATTCTTTTCTTCTTCCTTCTCTCCTGTCATTCATTCATTTACATATTCATTTTACAAATATTTATGATGTAACCATGATGTATCAACATGGACTAAATAATAAAACAGGCCTGATTCCTTCCTTCCCAGAGTTTACTGCCTCGTCTATACTATTAGGCAGTGTAGCTTAGACAAAGCTGGCATTCAATAATTGATTGTGGACGGAATGAAATGAAGCTGAAATTAAAGTGTATTTTAAGAATAGTCATAGTCTGAATCCTAATTAAGTTTCCTACTTTTTATGCAGCAAGGTAGCAAAACTACCTTGACTGGCTGCTTTTGCTTTAAGTCTGTGAAGGGCATTTAATAAGAGCAGGACTGTTTTGCTCAGTAAGGCTAGGCTAGCTGTCATGGTTCATTTAAACGTAGGGACGAAATAGTAATGACATATATCAACTAGCAGAAAAAATGTTTATTTTTGGTATTCATAGACAGCGCCTAGGATACTTTCAGATGTGTGTTTCAGAAAATTAGGGAAGCTTTCTTTTAAACATAAGGACATAGCCAAACCACTAATATTACTTATTTTTAACACTGCAAAAATTTATATTGTTCTTCCTATCAATGCCCTTGTTTCCTTCCCTAGATTCGCTCTTGTTTCCTACCTGACATCTTGTACCACACACTCCTGTTGCCTCAGTGATCACTTTGGGAGAATGTTCATAGCACAGAGGCATTGGAGCTACCTCTATAAACAAGAAATGTTAAAAACTCAACCTTTTTGGCTTACGCCTCGTTTGTCTCATATTACTTTACTTACTCTTATACCACTGGGCTGTTTCCCAACTGTGCAGATATCAGAGAACTGCTCACCATCCTCAGAAGCAATTTCTTTCCTATCTCACCCTCTCTAATAGTTCTTCTGACTCCCTTTTCTGGAGCTGAGAAACCCTAAAATGTAGCACCCATTTATGTCTAGACATGCACAGGTGCTGTGAATTGCCCCCATTTTTGCAGTTCATAGTTTATTAAGGGGGAAAAATAAGGCCTGTCATAATTGATTGAAAATACATTTGGGGCTGTATAAAAAGAATTACAAACATGGCACATCTGAGGGCAAGTCTTTTCAAGCCTCTGTGGCAATGCACTATTCACTGGAGCCTTTAGAGGGCAGCAGCACACTGGCTGACTCCAGCTGATTTCAGAGAGGCAAACTCCCGACCAGAACCTTCCTCCTGGTCACCATGCAAACTCCCGACCAGAACCTTCCTCCTGGTCACCATGCCAAAGGTTGATTTGCCAGGCTCTGGCCTCTCAGTCTCTTTCTTTTCAATTCTCGGCCTCTCAGTCTCTTTCTTTTCAATTCTCATTCTCTCTCTCTCTCTCTGTCTCTCTCTCTCTCCCCCCCCTTCCTCCTCCTTCTCTCCCCCTCTTTCTCTGTTAAAATTATACACTCTGATGAAGTCGCCCCTCAACCGGAAAATGAAAGCTCCAATGAAAAAGTTAGACAAGCCAACAACAACAAAGAAAGAAACCAGGGAAAAGGGGAAAGGGGGCTGGTGAGAGGGAAGGACTTAAGAATAAGAAAAGGGCAGATGTTTCGTAAATATATGCAAAGCAAAACTGGGTGTACCCTGCACACTTCCACAGAGAAACAGACCAATCATTGTGCACTTCCTCCCGCCACACTGGCGGAGCTCTGCATTCAAAAAAAAAAAAAAAAAAAAAGCGTGGCCACAGGCACCCGCCTTTCAACGGCCAGTTCTGACATTCTGACTGAACATCTCCCAATTGTCCAAGGAGAACAAAAACATTTTCATCTCCTCACTGCAAACATTTCTGTTATGAGAAAAGGCTGCTTCAAAAATTGGGAGGGTGTTCTAAGGAGACTGGCGGCTGAGTTAGCCCAGCAGAGCCTTCTGGTTTTTAACTCTCATTGTGCTGGCCCCGGGAAGAAGTTTTAGGCTGAAACGTAGCAGTGAGTAAGGCTGTTGAGGATGTTGGCTGTTTCCTAACTAGACCATATTGTATGTGGAAAGAAATATGCATTAAAACATATTGATGATATGGTAGGTATTAAGCATGTTAAATGCATGGAAATTAACCAGATCGGCAGCATTTGATGTATATATTTCACACTCTTTTGCACATATTGCACACATACAGTGATGGCAATGCTTTCTGCAACATATGGAAAAATAAATATTTTATCTGTGTGAGCTCTTAGCAGTCTCCAGGGTGTTGAGAGGAGAGTGCTCTCTTCTTTCACCCTATCCCAATTTTCTCTTTTCACTGGGCTCTCACCCTCTCTTGCACGTTAATGTGCCTTTTACTTATCAGCTTGGTCTTTTCCTATCTGATAAGTAATGTCTTTATTACTTATCAGATAGAAAAGAATTAGTTGGAACCTCCTTTTGATAAATAATTATTCAGTCATTGGCTCATGATAATTTAGACCAGTGATGCCTCCCCAAATCTTTCTGGAGTCAGAACCATTTCCCTACTCTTTTCTCCAATAATACATTAAATAGCCTTAGTGTCTGTGCAGGGGAGAAAGGGTAGGTGGTAACAAACCACCCCAACAAGAGTGGTAGCACAACTGAGCTCCACTACTATGCCTTAGGTAGATTACTCTGCATCTCTGAGCCTCATTTTCCTCATCTGTAAAATGGGAATAATAATACCTACCACTTAGAGTTATTGTGAGGAACAAATGAGATTAGCCATGTAAAATGATTAGCCTTGTGCTGGTATATGGTAAGGGCTCCATAATGGTAGCTCCTGTCATAGGGATTGTTAGTTCTGTGACTTTCATCAGGTTAGCTTAAGAAGACATTTCCTTCATGTCAGTAATCTGTTTAACAGGTATCTAGATTCGGGGCGGGGCAAATGGATTGTTATTGTAGCAAAGGCGGAAACAATGTTAGGACAAGCAATCTCTTCCTCAACACTTCGATCTCACTGGATCTCACTGTATACTTCCTGACATCGCCTTTCTGCTCATATGTTTGTCACTGCTGTGGCTACACTACACTATGAGCTCCTTGAAGCTGAGGGTTGAGCAGGCTTCACTTGGCCTGTAGAAGCCCATCAAGCCTGAGCGCTATGGTCTTTTCATTGAGAACAACCTATGGCATTCTGGCTTATTGTGTTTTCTTACAATTTATCATTTCTCTACTTGGTCTGATGTCCTCACACCAATTTAGGATGTTTTTGTGATTAAACACATTTTATTTTCTCAATCTTATTTTTTTAACCTTGGCAGGGCTGATTTATAATGCTTTTTCAGTAAAATTTCCTCCTAACTGTATCATTCAGGATCCTGGCAAAAATGGATGGCACATGCAAAGTTTTTAGCTAAAGAGGGTTTAATAAAACAATTATATTTGGAGGTGCAGATGAGGTTAAGGGACCTCAAGGGAGATAGCACCAGGTACTAGCAATAGTGGAGACCACCAGGTACGAGCAATAGTGGAAAGCTTTAAACTATTTAACTGAAGGGGCAAGTAAAAGGGTGATGATTTCTGACTCCAGTCAGAATTGGAGTTGGGAAGGAGGGCTGAACTAATACAGTCCCTGATCTCTCTCTTCTCCCACTTTCACATCTCCTGCTGATATTTCCTTTTGGCCAAATTCAAAGGGAAGTCCAAGGACAAGAGGGTCTGGGTAATGTAGTCCTGAAAGCCAGCCTTCTCGGCCACATAGCAGGGCAAAGAAAGGTTTTGGGGTTGTTTAGGGGGTGGAATGGGGTGGCAAGACTATTCAACGTATGTGTTCTTTCTCTCTTATACTCTCAATATACCTTCTGGAAGGAAGGACAGAGCAAAATAAAACTAGTTCTCTCTTAGCTTCCATATACCTATTATGTCGAATTGCCATTCATAGAACAATATAAGTGAATGTAAGTTCAGTTCAGCAGGGATTTTTGTTTGTTTTGCTTGCTGCCATGCCTCTAGTTCCTGGAACAGTGTCTGGCACATCGTAAATGCTCAGCAAAGTTTAGATGAGTGAGTAAATATACTCACCTCTGCCATGACAGACATTTTATATATATATACCGTCTAATTTAATTATCACAATAATCTGGTTAAGTAGGCAGGGTCACTGGGCATGATTGTATAGGTGGAATGGGGGTGGGTAGGTGTTAAAATTTAATATGTGCCTCCCCAACCCACTTCCAAGTCTTGAGACAAGGCCCAGAGCATTGTCAACCCACCAGAAGAGATATACTTCTGTAAATGGTTCACGTTTTAATTTTCATCCTCCTTGTTGATTTTTGCACCTAGCAAGTCTTTGTCAGTTTTATTATTTTTTTTCTTTTATGCTTTAGAAAGTCAAGTTTCTGAATAGCAGAGATTGCAAAGATTATAACCCAATATGTCCATTCTCTAGGGCCCATGAGAAGTAAAAGCAGGCACTGGCATCCTGCACAGATGGAACACTTCCTATGACAGAAACAGAGCTAACTTGGGGACTTCTCTGTAATTTGTAGGCAACATCAGGTTGCCTGATTTTAGATCTGATTTCTAGATCTGGACCTGGGTTCTCTGCAGCACAGGAGGTAAGAGTGATAAGGATTCTTTTCTCTCTTAAAGGATATAGAAACTTTGAAACATACTTGCATCGTAGTAAGGCTATGTTACTTGCATCACCATAGTTACTCTGTGATGAAGACAAACGCAAAAAACTATCCAGATGTGAGAATTTCTAAGGTACTTCTTGCACTGGAACTTAGGATGAATGAAGGTATATACAAGTAAGTTCCTTGTGTGGGTGTGGACTGAAGAAACTATGTTTGATCTTCTGTCATGTCTCTAGTCCCCAATACTCAATCATTTCATACTACAGAACACATTCCCTTCCTGGAAGGGCAGGCCTATCAACTACACATCAGCTAACATCAGTTATGATTCAGTTGACTCAAAGTATTAAAGGTAAAAAAGCAACACAGAGAGATCCAAGATGGCCGATTAGCAACAGCTCAGGAATGTAGCTCCCAGTGAAAGCCCAGAGAACGAGTGGACGCCGCACTTTCCGACGAATTTTTGTTGCCCACAGACCGGGAGATTCCCGGCAGAGGAGCCACACGG